>OMLM01008016.1:0-16549 GCA_900302695.1 Helostoma temminkii
ATTAATGTGTGAACCTTCATCCATCGTAACTGCATCATGTCATCAAAAAGTGATGACATGATGCAGTGGAGACTTGGATGTGAATATTCCACCCAATTAGTGTTTGTTTAAATGAAATACTGGAACAAGCAGATTCTGATGAGTGTAGTGGTACCTAACACTGTGGAAGAAGGTACTTTATGTAACTTTAAAGCTATTCACAGGAGTGTAAGGGGAAAACGTATGGTTCAAGTGGTTAATGTAGGATCTGAATGCATCCCAGCAAATATTTCAGCATTTTATTGGGTCTGCCTGTGGTGGAAACATGCTGAGGTATGTGAAGACATAAAGTTTGCACTGCATGTGTCCTGCATGACAACAAAGCACAGTATGACAGCAGTAACAGTGTAGAGACTGCTGACAGATCAGACTGCATTTATTGTTTGGAAGTTAGCAGCCATAGTGTCCCGAAGAAAAATCCTACGGGACAAGTAGTAAAAAAAAAGTACGAGCTGTGGAGAGAAGTAGAGGGCAATTTTTATGAGAGGAAATCAGACTGAATAGAGGCGGGAAGCTGTGGGAGACCAGATATCATTCAGAGGTTGTTTTTAGAAGGAACATTTCCAACAGCTGTCACTTTATTGTTCTAGCATACAAATATGAAAATACTAAAAGACATGAGAATCAGTATCATCATTAGCGGAATGGAATCAACAGTGTAGTTAATAAACCTTCACAGTCCCTTTTTTTACATATTTTAAAAATAGAACACAACCGGCACTTGTTCATCCAAAAAACTCAGCTACCCTCTGCCTCTCTGTTAGTATCTACATCAACATGTAGCAGCTGCGCTTGGCGTTCAGCATTTCCTCCTCCAGCAGAGTGATTATGACAGGCTGATTGGTGTTTTGTTTTCTTTGGGATGAGAAGATCAATGCAGGGCTGATAGCGAGGGTTGGGCCGGGAGTGGAGAGTAAAGGATGAGGGTGAATGGGGATGAGGCCTTGTCGCTTTCGAGTAGGAAACGGGGATTAAGAGATTTTAGGGGTGGAGAAGATGGAGTTAAAACAGATAATAGGAGGGGGACAAATCTGGGAATGTGGGGGGGATTTTAGAAGGATTTTTTTGGATTGTAGAAGGTGATGGAGAGTGATGGATAAAGAAAGTGGAGAACTGAGGAGGAGGAGCAATTAAGAGGAAGATCCAGATTTAACAGTACAGTAGAAGAGATGGCTGAGGATTAACATTCTGTGACTGTCTAGGAGCACAAGGATAATCTCTGGTGTCCTGCAGAGCACTGTGGGAAGCCCACCATTGCCATGGGGGTTGAGACCTACTGCCAGGGATGTCACTGTGTGTGTGTGTGCTTGTGTGTGACTCTCAATCTAGGTGTGGCAGGTGGAATGAGGTGCTGATTCCAGCCCCCTACCATGCAGCACTCTAAGCAGCTTGATGGATACGCCCCACGGGTGGCATGAGGAGGGTGTGGCGCAGACATTTTTCTTCAGTGTCATGATGGCCCTTAGTCCAGGGATAGTTTACTCCCACTTTCTCCCATAAAGTCTCCCACTTTATACTTTTCCTCCATATATGAACAGGGATAGAATCTGCAGTCCACCATGATAAGTGCACATATTTTCCTTTCGTACGCAGTCAGTGGACAGCTCCTTACAGAGTTTTAATCCATATTGATTTCTGCTTCATGCTGTCTTTTCGAATAGAGCACAGCACCACAGGGCATCCCACAGCATGGCAAGACATACCATGGTGTTACCTTGCAAGTCTGTGCTGGCCAGTGTTTGTTTATGTGAGAAAAAGAAAAAAGCATGTGAGAGGACTTGATAGACAGATACAGTCTTATAGCAAAGTGAAATGTTTTCAGTAAAGGACAGGTCCAGGTCTTCATAAGCACATATAGCACAGATGCAAACTATTGAATGTCATTGTCAGATGGTCATTAAAGGGGCTTAAGGGACTTAAAGTAGCAAGCTCTGTCTTACCTCTGAAGTCTGAAGCTTGCAAGCATGTTTAGCATTAATTACCTAATTAGGTCTGAATGGACAGTTACTTTCTTCGCTGTATTGGCACATAAAGAAGTAGTTAATTTCCCTCATTATTTATCTTCTTCAACTCCTGGTGATTTGTTAAAATTAGACCATAATGAATGGGAAAGCCACTGATTGTGATTATGTTTTACTCATTTTATTTGCAGTACTTCTGTGCAGGTAGATTGGAAAAGAAAACATAGCTGAAAGTTTCTCTCAACTTAGCCACAGGGTCTTGTTGGTTGACTGTTGGAGCTTCCGCCACATTGGGCAGCACCAAGATGGAGGTTATCTGGAGGTTCACTATTTTTCATCATTGATGTTTTTTGTTTCAAGCGTGTAAGAACATAGAACGTTTTATGCAGTACAGATTGTGAAGGCCATTAGGCAAAATACTTATTTGTGATATTGGGGTATACAAATAAAATTAATTTGTCTTAACTTGCTTATAAATGGCACATAAGTGTTGTGCCGGGCTAGAATGAACCAAATGACACAATCAATGTTAAATTCTAAACTTCACTCTGGAAAGAAACAAAAACCATTATCACACTGGTTTGAGAGACTGTTTACTACTCTTGTTAGCGTAAATAACCATACTAAAATCTATAATGTAAGTTCATGTTTAATTTGTATCTCACACAATGAAAGCAAGTGTAGCTGTAGACCACGTGAAGTATTGCATTTCATTTGTGTGCGCTTTAGTGTATGGATACTCCAGACCCTGATCAAAACCACACAGTTCAGCAGAAAAATGCAGCAGCATTGTCAATATTTTTGTTAAAATCGTTTTTCTCCACTCAATACCTGCTTTAATAAGTTGGCTTTGTTTCGCAGAGAGTCAAATGGGAGGAAAGAAAATAGATTAATAAATCGATAATAGAGTCTGTAACCTCTGATTGTGAAAGTCCCTTTGTTTTGCCACTTAATACACAGAGCTGACTAATCATCAGACAAGAATCTGACTTCATCTTCCATCTCCATAACTGGGCAAGGAGAAAGGCTGGTGTGTCAGCTGGTCCCAAATCTCCCTTTCTGAACCCTCTCCATGGCTAAGCCATGTATCAGTTGTTCAGGCAGTGAAGTTCAGTCTCACGTAAAAGAGGAGCAAACCTTTTTGGATCTTTATCAGCTGTTTTGGTTTTGCCAAGCCAACTGTCTTGACTTGCAAATATGTGCATGAGGAATGCTTTAGTTTGTCTTCATTCCTCTCTCTAGATTGTAGTACAGAAAGCTCAGTCTGCCTTAGGCAATGCATCTGTCCCACAAGTAAGAATCAATAGAACACCCTGGTCACCTTTATACCTAATCAATAGATCAGCATACACTACTACCCCAGCCTCTGTCCCCAGTGGTCACTTTGCAAAGTCATAACTATCTATTTTAAGTCAGACAGCAGCAAGTCATTGTAATCAATAATAATGACTACATAGGTTCCAAGCTGATCTCAGACATCAATTGTGAGACAGTAGCATTATTTAGTTTAAAGTCATATTTGTGGCATATCTGATGCACAGTTTAAGTACAATTCAAGTGTGTGATAAATTCAAAATAAATTGCAGTTTTTACGAGACCAATGTAGAAAATGTGCAACAGTGACCAAAGCACCTGCAGCTGCTTTGGACTAAAACAACTGCTGGCTTTGTGTTGATTTCAGCGTCATTTTCGAGATTACCAAACCAAGTGCTGCTGTTGGTTGAAAATTCATGCTGGGGATAAAGAGAGGCTGTCCAAATGCTGTTCAGACCATTCTGCCATAACACTTTCTCGCTGTATTCAGATTTATTATTTAAAAAATGTACAGTAATCTTACTAAATGATAAAAGAAACAGAGCATTTTCATCTGTCAATATTTTATCTAGTGTTTATATAGTGTGTTATCTGACCCAATATTGTTCAACCTTTTTTGGTCATGGCACCCTTTAAAAGTATGCAAGTCACCCCAGTCTAAAAAAATGTACACCATCCCTGTGTCCACAGACACCCACACACACACACACATGCACCTTATGTGGCTATTGGAGTGGCAAATCTGGGGCTACTTACCATCAACGGGAAACCTGAGCCTGGGATGATGCACGTAGCCACACTATTCTGGCAGAGATGGACGAGAGCCAGAGAGGGAGCTCTTGGTCAAAAGTCCTCAGTTGCTCCCCATACACATTTTTGATTTAAGTTAGGTTCAAAAAGCTCAGTTTACACAAATACGTGAAGGGCAGCAGAATTGCAATGCCACTATTTGACACAACTGTGTAATCTTTCTCCAGTGAAATCCAAACCTGTCCAAAGCCAAGTCTTGAAATTTTATTTTTAATGTTTAATCTTTCCTGACCTCAGCCAGTTGCTCCTGTGCCAACAGTGGCAAGTCTTTTGAGCTTCCCATTTCCTCACATACAACTGAAAACCGACAGGTCTTTAACGCCCATGCCTTGATGAAATTAACAATGGCCACTGCTCTGTCCTGGACATCCAAAGGTTCTTTTAGCCATGTCTTTGCAATTAACACCTCCCTGTGAAGAAAGCATGACTTGGTCGCGCGTTTATGTTTTGTGCTCTGACTCTACTGATGAAATCCTTGGCACGTTTTAAGAACATTAGCTAAAAACTTGTAAGAAAAATTCCCTACTTCATTTTTTTCCACTTCAGTATCTGCCTAAATGTCACCTTCCAAATGTACAGTCCAACAACAGAATCTTTGCAATTTCTTTTGCTGCTTGTTGACAATTGCTGTGTGTGTTGGCAATATGACTATCTCTGCAAAAGTATGTGGCCTTTTAGCCTAAGCTTCTGTTAGCTACTCTTTTCAACAACCACTCCATGCTAGTTTATGCTTTACACAACAATTTCATAATGCATCACACCATAATGAAAAGAAAAAAAAACATATGGACATATCTGGAGAAAACATTGTGACATGTGGAATGTAGGAGGCAAATGTTGATGATGTATGCAGTCGTTAATAATTTGCATTATATGTTTGTGTAAATTTAAATGTATTTATTTATTATTATTTTAACAACGTTAGACGATTTTTGGCAGCATTCTTATTGAAGCCAAGCGCCACCCTTGGGTTCTTCAGCACCCTGGTGGAGAAAGGCTGATCCTGCTTGACTGACCCATACATAATATACTGTATGCACTTCATTTAGCCAAGATACCATGCAAGCCTAAGATATGATGCTACCTCCACCATGCTTCAAAGCTTAGTTTTTATAGATTTGATCATGAACACGTGCTTTTTTTTCCTCCACATCCTGGAATTCTGATCACTTTAGTTGCATCATGTGGTATAGCCTCAGTTTTTCTGAAGCAATAAGCACCTGTAAGTCACATGTTTGAATATTTATAAGATTTGAGTCATCTGATTAAAAAGGGGGTTATGTTGAGTGTTGATATACCTAGATGTAAATATTAGGAATTAAAAGCTGAAATTTGGTAAATTCACTTTACAGCAAACAACACAAATAAATTGACTTTGCTGTTCCAGGGCACTGTATATTTGCTGGTCAGTGTGGTGTGACTGAAAAGAGTTTTAACCCATAGTTTTTACTGATATTAAATATGTTTGAATGTGTGTCCAATCCAACAGATTAACACATAATTAATATTAAAACATTGTTGTTCCACTTTTTTGTCAAGACTTAAATACCCTTTATACATGGCCATATAGTATCAGTATAATAATAGTGCCGAGTTTAATGATATTGACACTTTCTGTCCTTCTGCCATGTTAACATTTTTACTCCACACCTCAGCAATGTCCTAAATCAGAACCATCTATCCAGATCAATATGAGTATGCTCCAGACACCCAAGGGCTTAATGACTGCAACACAGCCTTCTGAACCTATTGAAAATGCATTGACCAGTTGGTAGACACCAACTGTTCAATCTCTGCTTCTATCAAAACTCATTATCAAATTGGTAATTACTGTAGAACACAGAAGATTATAAAAAAACGATGGGAAAATTGAATTAGAAAAAATCTAGAATGAAATTCCCTCTTTATCTATCCAATATAATCTAATTTTCAGTCCCAAGTCATTTTGTTTTTTGCCACAAGTATACATATTGATTTTGCTTACTTTTGATTCCAACCCCTCCGCCTCTTTCTGCTTTTACGTCTTCTATCTTTCAGCCCTCTTAGGGGTGATCTACATTGTGAATTTCCTCGTCAATTCAGCCGACCTGAGGTGCCGAGATCACTCCAGCGGCAGCACTTATTTGTCTATTGCCACAGGACACATCCACTTCCTAGCTACTATTTGCTTTTTTACCACATTCTATTTTGTTTTTCAACTATTCATTCTCACAGTGTGTGTGTCCGCGTGTGTTCTTGTGAGCTACGAGGAGGCAGAAAAGCTATATCGGTCCCTATCAGAGTGAACATGTGAAGTAGTGTACAAAAAGTGTACAAAAGAAAGATCTGTGTTTTTCGCTCTACAGATTCACCTGATCTTTAAGCCTTTTGCTCTGCCAAGATCTCAGTATGTACCTCAGTCACTGTTTTTGTTTTGTTTGTTCATGTCTAAGTTTGCGTAGGCAAGGATGTTTGAGAGTGAGAGTCAAAGACAAGTGTTTGACTTTTTGAACAGATCTCATTTTTTGCCTTTCTTCTCCATTCTGTCTGTTATTCCCCTATTTTTCAGTTCTTCACACATCTGTTGAATTTTTCCATTTTTTCCAACAAACTAAAATTTATCATCAAAGGATCACATGGCCTTCTGAGCTCAAATAAAGAAGGCACCATCTTCATTAGCTTTTCTATTTCATTTTCCCATTTATGTTTTTATTCTTATACATAGACGGACTATGTCTATCGTACTTGGGCAAAGTTGGACTTAAAAACCTTCTGGCACTCAACCTATACACACATACATGTTCACATACATGCACATAGAACCACACAGTACATCAGTTAACAATTAGCCTTAAGTGTGCTTGACTCTGTATGTTAAGGACCCATCCAAAGATTGGCGGTGTGGGATGAGAGGTATGAAAAGTGAGAGATTATTCACCCTTCCCAGTACACCCACACACATACAAACACACACACGCGCACACACACACACACACACACACACACACACACACACACACACACTCATCCATCTATCTAACTGCAAACCTGATTGTCTTTGCCTGCACACTGTGATGTTATATGCCCTTTTCCCAAGTATTAGGCATCCTTCATGTTTCTATTTGTGTGTTTCTACTTATGTGTTTTCATTTGTAGTAAAGTGTATGAAGACTAATTTTAGTCCTGAAATGTTGAGTGATACTTGTAGCTTCTTCCTAAATGATGATCTGGATGAAGCTTCCACCGACTGGTCCTTTTGGTTTCTTTCTTGTTTAGGGTTTAGTTTTGTCATTTTGGTCTTTCGTGGCTGGAGTGCAGATTGTTCTTTTAATTGTCCCAGCAGAGAGCAGCTCAACTCACTTAGCAAACAGTCAGACTAGATCCCATAGGACACATAAGGTCCAGCCAGGCAAACAGCTGACTTTTATAGTCACCAGTGCTCCTTTATACTTCGTGGGAGTTCCAGATATTTAACCTCTGGAGCTCCCTACCTGTCATTTAGAACTGAAGGAGACTAACAGAATCAGATAAGTGGCGAAACAACTTTAAGAAAAAGAAAGAAAGAAACAAATGTCACTTCTGGAAATATCATGACCTGCATGACTGACTGCAGCAAATGATCTGCACTTATATAGCGCTTTATGTTGCTTTTCATTCACCCATTCACACACACACTCACACTCACACTCACACACAGATTAAGGCAGATATGCCATGCACGGCATCTGATCCACTGGAATCTGTGAATCTGTGGTACCTGAAATGTGTTGCATTGAACATATAATTTAGAAACTCTGCTATAACAGCTTTTTGACACAGCCTAGTCGCTGTCACCTGATGCACAAACAATGGTGGCAACTTGTTTTCATAAGTTGTTGTATTGCATTAGAAGATATCTGCATAAAGTTGACCCTTTTTAAAGTTTCCTCTGTAGTGGCTAATATCAAATATGTGTCCGCCATAGGCTGCCTTAAATGCAAATGCTGCAAATTAAATTTACAGTATGGGTAACAAGTGGTGGGTGTTGTATAAGAGAGACAAATGACGTGCACACATGCCAAAGAACAACCCTAAATACTATATTGTGTAGAGTCTGTTGTTACAATGTGAGTATATTTTGTACAGAAAAAAAATAATTATTTTTGTGTGTGAAATGTGCAATTGAAACTGTTGCGACTTTAAAAACCTTTTCTATCTGAGCTGGAAATCCTAGGCCAACATTTAAATGACAGTATCAAAAATCATCAAGTCTGAAATGTAAAAGCAGTTACACACACACAAACACAATCATTCACTCATACCGTGCTTGTACTGTGACTGTGTGATCCATCTTCATCCTGAATCACATAATACCCTGCCCCAAATTCACCTGATTTACAGAACAAAGCCATGTGCTGATGACATAGATTCAGTGCATTTGTAGCATTCTCTGATGAGTCACTTATTTGACTGATTGCCACAATAAGAGCCTCGGTCTGTCATGAATGTGGGTTCATGAGAGAACGAACCACATGGGGACAGACAGAGAAAGATTATCTAGCTCGAACCCAGCTATCATAATACAATTTGAACTTGTTGTCCAACCTTATCTATAAGATAAGCAGTGTAGCCCAAACTTCAAGCTCTGATATTTCAGAATAATGAGCAAAAAGTGAAAGTAAGGACATGGCATTTTCAGGTTTCACTGCAACATACAAAAGTCAGCATCAGTACAGTGGCTATAATGGAAATAAAAGCTCTTAATTTAAACAAAAAGTATTGCTCTAGCACCAATCTTCTGATACAATGCCACAATATTTTCATATCTTTCTTTTTGCACATGTTCACCTGTTTTCCAGCTTTATTCTGATGCTACTTTACATTACAGTACAATTTTACAGACTAAAGTTTAGCTAATGTTTTCTTTCTTTGTGTGTGGGTCATAGCAGGTTAAACTATTCCTGGATCTGAGCCTTTTCACGTTCTGATGAAGGTGATATTCTGCTGCTAATGAGGCAGATGTCACAGCACATCTTGTGCCAGTGAAGCTCAAACCTTACAAAAGACACAGTTGTAAATCTCAAATTACATCTGTGAGTTCAGTAACCCTTTGCTAGCCCAGAAAAGATACCCTCACCTTTACCAACCATTAAATCATGACCTTCCTTGCTGCATCTTTATTCTGCTACAGTAGCCAGCACACTTTTTAGGGCTACTACTACTAAACATATTGGAATTTATGTGTTCAAATTTATGACTCCTTAATTTTCTCCTGCAAAATCTGCAGGAATCCCTCAAACACATCTGATTATGTATAGTTTTACCCAAGCATAAGCCATTTTGTTTTATCACATCTACTTCAGTGTTGCTTACATTTGGCATAGACACAGCCTATGTTGTACTTTTTTGTATCACTGTACTGCTTCTTGCCCTAAACTGCATGGTTAGTTTCTATACCATGCAAGTTACTGCTAGGGGAAAAAAATATTGGACCACAAGTAGAAAAATGCAATATCATACACCTGGTTATGTTTATTTTAATCTGTTTTATAGCTGAATTTACATTTTTAATGATCTTCTCAGATTCTGTCAAGGCCTTGTTTCTGGTCTCATTTGAAACCTATTGATGCTTTATGTGGTGGTTAGGTCAGGCCTTGGGTTCCTAAAGCTGCAATGGCGCCATCTTGACTATTCCTTTGCTTCAGCTTGGAGAAAATGTGTAAAAAATATATAGTGGGATTTATACATCAATGAGCAGCTCTAGATCCTGCTACAAATCTCCAAAAAGCCCAACTAGAAACTGGCAATAGGCTTTGAAATGTTAGCTAATGCTAGCTAATGCCTGACCTAACCCTAGTCAAGAGGAGGTTTCACATCACCGGCTCTGTTGAACATATGAAGCCGGTGTGATATAAGCTTCCATGTGATAAAACATATTAAAGATAATATATTTGCTGTTGCAAGTTCAAACAAACTAGACACTGACTGTGAGTTTGAGGACAAAAGGATTTTTTAAAACATCAAATCTTGGCCAAGGTTGTAAAATTGTTTCAACTCACCAACACATTTGTTGATGCAAATGCAGCCACGCCAACTCACTCCATGTGATATGCTTATTTTCCTCGCTAAATGGCTTTACTTTTCACACTCTGAGCTTGCTTGGTGTCCTTGGCACCAGAGATTTGAAATGGTTAAGAGCAGAGAGAAGAGAGATCCGGCTCACTCTGCGTGCTTTGCCTTCAGACCTACAGTTGCTTTATAGCTGCGTGGTGCAGAGAAAAGAAACAGGAAGGGAGATACTGGGAGGTGTTGAGAAAGAGAAAAAGAGGGAGGAAAAAAGAACAAGAGAGAGAAAGAGCAGGCAGCCCTGGTTTGCTGTCACACCCCCTCAGGCATCATGTGCTATCTTTAACACACAGGCCTACGTTCTATCTAACCTATCTTGCCCCAGCTTTTAGCATAATACTTCACAGTGTAGGTTTTTGTTTTAAATCTCTGGACACGATGTAGATTACTTGTAGATAACAATGACTGACTGACTTTCAGGTTTGTCATTATAGTATCACTGTACACAGAAGACCACGCATGGCATTTTCATGTTGAGTCCTGTTCCATGTTCCTACTTTCATGCTCAGGCTTTTATACAAATGTAAGTGTGTTTGAGTGTGTGTGTGTGTGAGAGGCAGAATTGAAGTGCATTACGGCGATCACATTAATTATGCTAACAGCCATCAGCTGCGTTAGTTTTGCCTTGCCGATCATCAACAGAGCCTCTCCATGCTGCCTTTATCTAAAGCCCCGGCTCGTGATACGCCATAGAGTAACTAATTACACAGAATCAGATTACAAAAATAATCTTCTTACACAAAGAAAAAAATACAGGCCACCTCTTCGTCTGGTACTCCAGTAAATGGCTATGTGGACAGGGATCACCAATAACATATAATCTGATTAGTAAAGTAATCTGATTAGAAAAAAAATTACAAAATCTTTCATATCAACTACATATCAGGCAGAATTATTGCACAAAGGGACAGGACCAGAAAATGACATGTAATGTGACTGTAACGGGAACACACTGGTGCTTTAACTGATGGGCTCAATTATTTCATGGATGAGGGACTGGGGAGTGATGATTGCAAACAGGATGAAAACTCATCTGATCTGGAGCCTCTAGTCGGCCAGACATGAAAACGTTTCTCTGATGAAAAACAGACACATTAAATGATCACACTGTAGTGATTTATTTGCGATAGTATGTTATCACATCTTCTGAACGAATACACAGAATACTTCAAGGCAGATGCACCTGTTACCATGTTGTATTCTACAAAGATTGTACTTGTTTCTAATATTATGTTTATCGGCTTAAGAGTATACAAGCCAAAAGAAAGTTTTATTTATTTATCTAGAACAAACACTTCATAACACTGTAAGTGCTTAAAACCTCAGAATAACATAAAACTGCCACTAAACTCTAACTCCATGTTAACGGTGAGTAGCTTAGCCATGGATTAATAGTTTCGGTTCAAGCTAAGTACGTAAATGCTTTCTTGACCAGAGTTAAACAAGGACTTTAATACCACCTATACATTAGATTGTTAAAGATGTAAAGGTTTTTCAATACCTTGTTTTTCAGTAGAAATATGCCCCAAAATATGTATCTATGTGGAAAGGTGTTGTCTAAGGCTTCTGTGGCCCAGGGAATCTCAAACTAATCGACTAGAGTAACTCCAGAGCAAACTCATAATGATTCTGCAATAATTGTAATGGTTGATTTCCAAAGAAATATCTGTCTCTTCTGTGAAGACGATTTTCTAATTGTCATGTAGATTAACAAAAGTAAGAGTAGGAGTGTTGCGGCATTCACATTATGAGTTTTAGATATTTTCTGACACTTTAGTTTAGCTTACAATAAAAGACTAAATAATTGCATGCTCTACTAACATCACAAATATTTTGAAGGAGAGCAAAGGTCAAAGCCATGGAGCCTTAATAGATGTAACAATCTATTTATGAGGCATGATGGAGGAGTGGTGTGTAAGAAAATAAGAGCCATTGTTCTGCCTTGGCACTAAGGCTGGCAAACAGTCAGCATCCAGCAGCGCTCTGTGGGCGGGCTGTTGTTGATACTGTAATAGAAGTGACTGACAGGTCACGGCAGCTGTCAAACCTCAGCCATCACTGTGCTGCAAACACCCAGCTCCCAGCTCCTGGAGACTCCTCTTAAGAAAGCATGCATTTGAAATGATTCTATAGACCCATAATTTATTCAAATTGTAATATCAAATTTTCTTTTAATATAAACCAATGCTAGCGGCTATAACTGGCTATACATTACAATATCCTCATAGATTGATAGATTTGATAGATTTGATGTGACCTGATTTGATTTAAAATAATCTGTACTATAGTAAGAACTAATAATGCAGGAATTACAGTCCTGTAGCCAAATCATATTGATATTCACAATATGAAAAAAGGAGCATCTGTTACACACATGAAGTTTTAGTTAAGATTGTGAGTTGTTGTGTCTGACTTTTTGATGGTATTAATAGCAGTAAAGTTGCAAAAAATATTTGTGTCTTACCTAATTTAGCTGCACAGCATGGGTTTGTATTTAAAAATGTCAACTGTCTGTACACAGCCAGTGTGGTTGAACTGCACAGTTGAAAATCATTGTTGACACTTCAGAACATCACAGATGTAACAGATACGGTATTGCGGCAGTGGTAAACATAAACGGAAGAGACAGTGCACGGTGTGAGGCTTGTATATAGTACAAAGGCAGCAACATGTTCACAGCTAAAACGTCACATCACAACATCAGAAAAAAGAAAAACTTAGGGAAAATCTACAGTTCACATCTACCTTATCTGTATAATGCACATATTAAATATTAAGCCTATATATATATATATATATATATATATTTTTATGTGTGTATTGGTGCTCCAGTGTCATGCCTTGTATAAAAGTGCACACATATACACTAACTCAGCTGCTCAATATCCATGTAGCCCTCATGCATCCCGCTCAGTCCCCACACTCCTCCGTCCAGCAGCTATCGAGTCTGCTTCAGTTGCATTCACTCAGTGTGCCTGTCATTCTGGATGGATGGCATCGTGTTGGTGGTCCAGCTGTGGAAGCTGGCTCCAGAGATCCAGCCTGATGCAGGCTTCCATGATGGATCTTGCCACGGGACAGTCTCTTGTTCCTAGGCACAGACCGGAGCTGCCCTGGGGGCCTCGGCTTTGACAGGTGGAGCTCAGCGGGCTCTAAATGCTGCTATTAATCTCCATCACGGCGGGTTTGAAAGCAAGCGAGGTGTGTGTGACAGGAGATATGTTTCGGGGAATGAGGTGTGAGGCGTATGTGGGAGCGTGTACTCTTTGTGTATGTGTTTGTATCAGCAGCCAGGTTTTAGGGTGTTTTCACACCTTTGTGCGTTAGTCCGAATAATTTGATGAGTTTGTCAACCTGAAGCATTTCCCTCTTGGTTTGATTTCTTTTCACACAGAGACAAATCCAAGTGTACCAAAATATGTCAGATGTGTCTAAATACAGAAAAAGAAAGAGTTGTGAACTACTACCTTTGCTGCTGTGTCTGTGACGTGGAGACAATTTCACAATGTAGGTTAACTTACGCAGGTTGGTCGTCTTCCTGGTCATTGTTTATTACATTATATTATTTGCACAATCATACAACCAGATGTCTTGAGGCACTGCACGCCCTCATGACTCCACTCTTGTCCGTGATTCATCCTGCAGCATGTTGTAAAGGTACAAACAGTAGAAGTTAGAATCTACACATAATCCAATTTCCTTAAATCATGTGATTCTCAGCTTTTTGGTCCTATTTTAATTTGGTACATTTTCCCACCAGGAGGACTGGACCACAGTTTGCTAAATGATTCGGATCAAGACCACCTCCTTTTGGGGGTCTTTATGCAGCTGTGATTACTGTGTTCACACCAGATGAAACAAACCGCACCAAGAGGAAAAAACAACTTTAAACAAACTGAAGCCTGTGGATGTGAAAGCACTCTTTTTTGTTGTTTTTATCACAGTCAAAATAATATCGTTCCTGACTTTTTATCTAGGCAGCAGTGGCCTGGATTGACAAAACACAGAATCATCAAACAAAGATGCTGTTTAAGGTTTTTCAGTGTTACAGCCTTTGAAAAGAGAATCCCCACTTAATGAATATATGGTAGTTTTGTTGCAATTATTGCTATTACAGAAAATAAGTAGCATGATGTGCTACATCAATACCAGTCACATGCTGAAATGAATGATGTAAAAGCTTATTTAGAAAATTGCACACTACATGGACAAAGGCATTCGGCTGCCTGACCTTTACATCATATATATTTTAATATGGAGTTTGTCCTCCTTTTGATGCTATAACAGCTTTCACTCTTCTTGGAAGGCTTTTCACAAGAATATGAAGTGTTTCTGTTGTAATTTGTGCCCGTCCATTTTCTCAAGCATTTATGAAGACAGAAGAAACAGCCCCATACCATTATCCCTGCAGGTGTGGACAAATATTTTGTCTATATGGTGGAGCTTGCACTGTTTTTCATGATTAACCTTCTTTTTCTGCCTTCCTGGTGTTTTATACCTGTTCTATGATGATCACTCATCAACTCTGATCCATGCACCTCCACACCTTTAACTGGCAGAGACCAAGCTGGGACAGCACTGCCGGCTGCTGTTTACTTCTTGTTGAGTGTACGAACACCATCCTATATGGTGACCGAACTGCCAGTGTGCAGTACATTGCTGCTTTTGTCACTAAAGGGGATGGCATACACAGCTGCAGCTGGCAGCGCACACAGCTCTGGCACACATGCACTGGTGAACCAAGATGCAAGTGCCATTTGCAACAAAAATTTGTGTTTATAAATGCTGGTGAAATAAAAGTAGTTTAAATTAACTATATGCTCTGAACAGCAGTGTTCATACTTGTTTGGTACACTGAACAACAATTGAACTCAAGACAAAAAATGCAAGAATGCTTAAGTTTTCCATGTGTACTGCACTAAGAACACTTTTTTTTTTAAATACGTGCATGTATGACACACATTTTGAACAACCAAAAACAGACACGTGACAAGAACAAACCACATGACCATTTCACATTGTTTTGTGTGTCTTTCTCTACAGGTGGAGTGGGGGTATTTTATTAGTGTGTGCCCAGGGATCTATTTTTTCATAATAAGTCTCAGTACATAACTCAAATATATTATCATCTGGTGGTGGTTAAGGTAGAGGAAAAGGTCACTGTATTTCCATTACAACAAACTTTGATAATATCTGTATACTCGTAGTAAGAGAAAACAGACACAACAAACATTAAACACTCAATAATAGAAAACCATGAGATCATTTAAATACACAAACACCATATTTATATAATCTATTCTAAACAACACAATAAAATCCCTAGTGACCTTTTCCTCATTAACAAATTAATGCAGTTGTTCCACCTTCTATTTGCATCAGCCCTCCTTGTCCTTTTTCATCACGATGCTGGGTGTCTACGGCCATATGACACTGCGTAACTATGGCAATACAGCACTCTGCTGGCAGCACAAGGCCGCTTGTCAAACAGACCTCATGGCCTCTCAATCAAAGGGATGTTTACGAGCACTCTCACACCACCTGGGACTGACACACACTCTGCTCCACACCATGGGAGGAACATCAATGGCACACACGAAACACATTCACATTGAGGAAGATGCACATACATATATAGAGCTGCAGTAGTAAGGGTACCTGGATCTATCCCCAAAATGATTGACACCACCAGTACTAAGTTTCGATTAACAAAACATTATTAATAATAAATGCCTATTATTATTATTATTATTATTATTATTATTATTGAGGCTCAAGAACTGGGTTCTGTGTAAGTTTATTGTAATGGTGGGAGTGTTTTTTGGACATTGCATTTGCACTTCATGAGCATTGCATCCTGTTAAAATAGCATCCACCACCCACTTGCAGAACAAACGCACCTTTCGTGCTGAACAAGCTGCAGGAGCCACTGTGGCACAAGTCAATCAGATAGAGGAAGATAGAGGAGACAGAAAACTGGGAACAACACAGGATGCAACACGCTACTAGTTAAGACAAGGAGGAAAAGAGACTGATTCAGCACCAACACAGAAATCAGGGCAGAGCAAGACATGTGGGCTAAAAAACAGTTACTGGCCATAACCCATTGTTAAGTAGACATATCTAAAGCCTAGAGGCAGTTGTTGAATGCAAAATATATAATATATGGGTTTTAGGTCAGTACTAAAAATAGCTGGCTGGTTAGTGAACAGGTCTCTGAACAACTTTGTAAGTTCTTGTAAGATTGAATTTTTCAGTTTGACACATCACGTCAATAAAACTTCATTAACAAAGGATTCATTAATATCTCATAGTTAAGATGATTATTAAAAAAAATTAAA
>OMLM01008016.1:20349-33056 GCA_900302695.1 Helostoma temminkii
ATTCATCATGATATTTCTGTCTATGTACGAGCACCAGTCAGATGTTATAGTTACACTCAATGAAATCAGTTCAAATCTCTGACACGGCCCTGATGAAGCTAATTAGCTGAAATGTAAACTTGTAAGCTATAGTGACAGATATTTTTTTACTGTTTGAGTTTTTTATATTTCTTATGAATATTAATATTTTACTATGACCTCTGTAGTCTGCTACTAGAATAACACACTTTGATAGTATCGTGCATGAAGTTCAAAAGTTACATTTGTGGTTTTCATGCCAGAGGCTGTGAGTTCCAAAGGGGGTCAGAACAAAAACTATGGGCCTTAAGATAATTAACCTTTTGATAGCCTCTACAAAACCCTTTAAATGAAGCGATCTGTAAGAAGATTACTCAAAACGTACAAAATTCTCTTCTCGTTCATTCACCACTCACCATACAATAAATACTCAGTACTTCTCGCAGTAAATCAAGCTTTATTAATCAGAGTCACTTTGCGTCATCACTGACAGGCAAATAATATTTTCACATTGTGGTATTTCTTATTCATGGTGAAGCTTTTGAGGACACTGTGTAGAGCATAAATTTCACACTAAATTAGACTTTCAAAGAAAACCAAGTATAAATATAATGAACCTAATAGTAATTGTGGTGTGTTAAAGGAAAAAGACATAACGTCAAATTAAGAAATCACAAGGCAGAAATGCTGAAATTCGCTGAATTATACTGTATGTCAGTGAGTGTCCACACAAGTATCTGTGTGTACAGTAGTAGCATCATCTTTGCATTAGCCTGTATTAAATGTCATTTCAATATGTCTCTCTCCGATTCTAACTGTAGCTATACTGTAGCTACAAAAGGAAGAGTCTGACAGCACTGAGCAATCCAATGTTATTTTTATTATAAAGAATGTAATTTTCTTACATGTTGGTCCTCAGGGAATAAATGTCATTTTGAAGTGATAGTACCATAAATCCTATAGAAGCAGGTTTATGATGCAGGATTACTATCCTATGCTGTCGCCATGGCTGTTTTTCCATCAGAAAATGACATAATATCTTAGTTGTAATAACTTATATTATCTTAACTCCGTCACTTTTTTGTTAAGTCATTGTGATCCACCTCTAAACAAGTTGAAACTATCACAGTGTTAACCCATAAAGACTATGCAAGGAGGAAGAAACTATTGTAATTTCCACATGAATACCCTCCAGCCTTTCTGATTCCAGTGGAACAGTCGCAAAGGAAAAGCCTGTGTACCAGTACGAAATGTAAACTGGAGAAAATTAAAATAGAACATTCTTTAGATTTTATAATTTGCATGAATTTGCTTTAGGCTTCCACAAAGAAGTCGTCTTGCTTTAGACTTCCGGGCATGTACGGTTGCCTCAGGTGTAGCTTCTACTATTCTAGTCAATTGCTCTCACTCCTAAATCAAGAAACATGTATAATAATAACAACAACATAAAGCACAAAGCATAAAGAAATAATTTATGTGCCTCAGCTGTGCAAAATAGTACAGTTAGTTTTAGTCAGTTTGTAAAATTATGTATGCACAAAAAACAAATCATAATTACAAAGTTTGAAATGACATACTACTAAATTTACTACTACTACTAATTTAGTCAGAGAGCAGCAGAGAAATATACTGTACAGTAAGTAGCTGTAGAATTAATGAGTAACTGAGACTCTTAACTGCCATTTTAACTACACACTAATCAATTGCAGCTGCTAAATGACCCAGTACAAGACTATGGTTGTATCTGGCAGGTGGTGGTGGTGTGTGGTGGCGTGTGAACTCTGTGTAGCAATGAGTTGGAGTGTGTGAGTGTATTTTTCCTTGTTTGTTACAGTTACTTTGTAATGGTTTAATCAGTTTTAACAGCAGCAGACACATAAACAGTTCCAAGTAACTAAAGAATGCTGAAATATATTTTCCCTTAAGTAATCACTTATTATATAAATAAGCTGAGTGGATCTTTACTGGGTTAAAAACAAACAAACAAACCTCCTTTTTTAGATTAACAGCAAAGTCAGGAAAGGTTGTCTACAGCTAAATAAGAAGTCAGGTTGACAACAATAAGTTAGATTGTTGATTCAGAGGAAGGTGGAAAAGAATTTCCAAATATCAGTTCATCTGACCACAAAGACCATTTTAAATGAGCTTTAACACACAGACGATGGCAGAGTTTCTGCATCATGTTCGTGTACGGCTTCTTCTTTGCATTATACAGCTTTAACTTGCATTTTTGGATGGCACACAAATCCGTGTACACAGATAGTGATTCCTGAGCCCATCCATAACAGAATCATGCCTTTTAGACCACAGGCCTCCAATATTGACTTTTAGCCTTGTCCCTTGTTCACAGAGATTTTCCAGGTTCTAAGGAATCTTTTGACTATTATGTACTAATATGTGCATGTATGTACTATTTGTGAAATGACAATTTGACAATTTATTGATGCAGCTTTTCACAGATTGGTGAACCTGTGCCCATCTTTACTGCTCAGAGATTCTGACCCTCTAAGGCTATGTTCAGACTGCAGGAAAATCTATTTTTTTCTCAAAGACATAACCTAACCTGTCCAACCAACTTTGAATAGGTTGCTTTGGTAGTGACATACGTGTAACCGTGTATGATACAGATGCAATTAAAATGGAGCTGCATCCAATACAGCTCTATCAAGTGGCAGTGCAGAACTCCTGTGTGGCATAAGAAACACTAACCAATAAAGAAGCCTGGTATTTATTATGATGCTTTAGTTACAGCAACAACAGTGTAGTTTCACTTTTAGCGGTCCTGGGTTACAGTATGAGAATTAATATTTCCAGCACTCCTGTCCCCAGGATTGACAATGTCATAGCCTCTGGTTGCATAGAAAGATGCAAAAGACCATTTGAAATTTGATTTTAGCAGACAGCATGACTGCTAATGAGTTTATCAAGATTTGCCAATCATTACATTTCTTGCATCTCTTTTGGCATTGGCATTGGTATTGTAAATACGTATTCATAGATGATAACAATTGAGACCATCTAAGCGTCCTAAATGCTGATTCTATTCCAGTCTTACCTAACTTGATACAACATGTAATTTACTTGGCTTAAATCCCAGTTAACATAATGTGATTTTGATGTGCGAGCTGGATGTACTTTACTCACACAAACAGCTGATGACACGGTTGAAAACATGATTGTGCTGTTTTGAGGAAACAGCACATGTCATGTTCTTCTTCCCTGCAGCAGGTGCAGTGGCACATGAGTTGAGTCAGAATAAAGTGAAGCGGTTCAGTAGTTTCCTGAAGCCTCTCAGGGTTCAGGTCACAGCAGTGACAGCAGCATGTGGACACAAAATGGCCTCCAGCTACTCTGGTTGTTCTGTGTTTTGCAGTTCGGCTTAGATGTGCTGACAGACAGGTGACACACGCAGAAACAACTTCACTTTATTTAGCACAGGTTTGCAGTTAACATGTGCATGTGTAGGGAATTTAAATGTTGCTTTCTATATACGTATTCATTCATTGTGAATGAAGTGGCTGATAAAACACATGCCATTGGCCATCTGCTGACTGTACAATGGAGTGTCACTTCTCTCACAGCATCACATGTTTCAGTGTGTGTTTTGAAGCTCCAGATTGTTTTCTGTTCTCTCTTTGTGGTATTTTCCACTGTGGATTTTGGGCTGAGATGTGTTTTCATTGTGCAGTCATGACTACAACCTAAGTCCAGTATTTGTAGATTGTAATCAACAGTGAATACTGCTATATGAAAAAAAAACGGGATTAACAAAAAAACTAAACAAAACAGAGAACTCAGAATTTCTTTCTTCTTGGCAGCATGGGGCATTTGCACTGTTATATTAGGAAATAAAAGGCTTTCTAGGTCCTCAACATCCCAGTGTTTTCTTAGGAAAACAACAACAGAACAAAACATATCAGAACAAACCAAAAAATCAAGTTATAATGCAAGAGAGTGAGTGCAGCTGCAGCTTAATCTATTTTCACATATGAACTTGTTCGAAAATTGTTGTTGTACTTTCACACGTGGCACAACGTGGGAGATTGTCTGAGTCAGATGTGTTCTCACATGGGGAGAAACTGTGTAGAGTGTGCAGGAGGCAGCAAATACACTTTGACATCAACAACATTTTGGACTAGGGAGGACTAGAGGATTAAAACAGGGTAATGAGCAGGCTGTCTGACTTTTCAAACTATTTAAATGTTCGTTTTCCAAGTTTATTTTGGATTTTAAAGTGAAGAAATGTGGTGTTTTTATTTTCCTAATTCCAAATAATTTTAATTTAATTAAGCTTTTTTTTTTTGTTGTTCCCAATGACTTCTAGCTAAAGTAATGCTATTGTATCAAGATGTCAGTCGAAAGGCCTACTCCACATGTACACTTATCTCATTTCTTTTGTATTTGAGCCACATTAATGGGCACTTTCTAAAAGACACAGCACTAATATAATATTTATAACAGAGCCACAAACCATAGGTTCTAATAATATTTTCATGCATCCTTTTTTGTAATGGTCCTTGGCAGCCTCTGAACCAAAAACAAAAGCGATAACAAACAAACAAACAAACCCACACACGCACACACACACTGGTTATGCATTTACAAATGTGATATGTTGGTGTTGTTGAGTTGAACATGTAATGGAGTGAGATGAAGAACAAACTGGCCAGATGAAATTTCTACTCTAAATGTTCAGGGGCAAATTTAGTGTCATTTGTTATAATAATATTGTGTTTAATTTAACAATAATTTCAAAGTTAATTTCAGTTTTAAAATAAACGTTACCTTGGCTGAGTAAAAAGCTGGTGCTTTAATATGCTCCTTGATATTAAGTGAGAATTATTCTGCCAGTTTTCCACTGTGGTTAAAATGGAAAGCATTGCTGGCTTCCTGGTTTTGAGATATTTATAGAGCTGAATAGTTTATGAACTTCAGGAAGGGCAAATATTTTTGTGTTTGTTTTCTAAGCACTTCACTTTGCTCTCCCTCTATATTTCTCTCTCTCTCTGCACTCGGAACCTTCCTGCTTGTTGTAAAAGACTGAATATTGTTGAATATTCTTAGATAATTTAGACAGAGGGCACAAGGGGAATGGAAGGAAAAGAACAGAGAGCAGAAGAGGTGGAGGAACAAGACGTGAGAGAGGGTGAGGTGGGTAGAGAGTGAATGAATGGAGATGATATGGTGACTCTGCACCCATTGACTTTCTCTTAAATGAAGGACCAGAGGCAGCGAGGCGATTCTCAGAATACTGTATTCTCTCTCCTCCCCTTGCTCCCCTCCTGCCTTCTCTCTTTCTTTCAGTCCCTCCCACATTCTCAAGGAATCAATAGTTGCAAATTAATCACTCTGCCCAAGAGCGCTTTGACAGAGGAGAGAGAGAAATGGAGATGGTTTGCATAAAGATAGCGAAGCGGCAGCAGTGTGCACACATCACACCTTCGGTGTTTTGAGCCTGATTAGATGTTATTCATTGTTGTTTCACTTGTTTGAGGATGAGTAATCATTGTTGTCATAGTGATTGTTGTGGCGCCCCTGTTAGACACACTTTATATAATTTCAGGAAGGAAATATCTGTCTCTTGGTTTGGAAATCTGCCATACGAAGATTTATGAACAGTCTGAAAATGCGTGCTCTGCTCTTAAAAAACAAAAAAGGTGACTTACAAAGTAAGTAGTTGGTGAACTGCACTTTATCCAATTTATTATATGAGCTCTTCACAGCAATACAATTTTGTTTGGGACTATTAATAAATAGTACACATAAAACTATGTGATTTAGTTTTTTTAGTTGTAAGGTTTTAAACCTTGAGACCCTTTTGTGACAAGACAAATTAATTATAACAGAATGCAAAGTCCATGCAGGGAGGAGATCAGAGTAAATGCATGGGTCGACAAAACGTTGGACTTTGACATGGGGAATTGAAATCACTGTTCATTTCTATCTCTGTTTGATGGCAATAGTCACTGGTTATTTAATCCATGATCATTCTGCAACCACGTCTTCTACAACCATAATGACAAATGGCCTGTGGCATTAACAAAATCTTTATTTTGATCCAAACTATGATCATTCTCTAAATCTAAGTTGTGTTTGTGCCTAAACCTAACCAAGAGTCCATAGCCTTAACTGTGTGTAAATGCTTACTGTTAATAGCCTTAGCGACAAAGCAATCTGTGAAGAGATCTCCTCCACACTGAATCGTCTTGAAACCTCTGTGTGTTTTGCTTATTTCATCTATATGTGCTGACTCAGCTCTTATTTCAAGGTTCATTAAACCATTGATTAGTTAGTCAATCTTTTTGGTCTGTAAAATAAAAAATATATATATTGACAAGTTTCTGTATACTACTTAAGCCCTGCTGTGATATATTGCTTCCTCCTATAAACCCAAATATAATTATAAATTTTAATGTGGGAAATGTTTTGGTAAAGCTTTCGTGGAGCCATTATAGTAAAAGTTCCTATTCCCTAATCTGATTTTTGAGACTCAATCTAAATTTTATTTGTTTTATTCCAATATGATATATTGATTTGATTTATTATTGGCATTTGTGTTTGTGTGTGATTTAATATTGAAGCTGTCACTGTGGTTGTAGCTTTTTGGGTTATAAGCACCTATTTATGTAGCAAGAGCTTGTAGTTGGATGAGGAGAGCAGCACTGAAACCAACAAGAAATGATCTAAACACCAACAATAAGATTTAGGGAGCATATAAACATCCACACACTCACTCTTTTACACGTTCTGCATATATATGTTCTATGAACACACACACACACTATCCCAGCTTGCATCGATGCTGCAAGCATGAACCGGTGACACGACCTCTGCTCCTGATGGAGGAATAAAATAGAAGAAATGAAGAAAACACAGCAAGAAAGAGGGGAAATGGAGACCTTGAACATCACAGTATGTGTATGTGTGAAGAAGGAAATGGAGGAAAATAAGGAAGGAATGGGTGGGTGGAGAGAGGAAAGACAACTGGGAGACAGCAGATGGAGAGACTAACAGAGGAGAAGGTATAATGAGGAAGGAAGGTGATGAAGGAAGGAGTGAAGATAGGGACAGGTAGACATGTGCCAAACAACAGCTGTGAAGAAGGGAGAGAGCAGAGACATAGCTGTGGGTGTGTGCGGGGAGAAAGATTTGCAAACAACATCTGTAATGAGAGCAACATCTGTAATAAGAGGGAGAAAGGAGAGGTGAGGTGAGAGGAAGAGAAGATGTTAGACTGTGTGCTGAGGTGATGACTGATGCTGCTGTGACTGACTCTTAGTCATGGCTAATGTTGTTGACACAGCAAGCAAGTTGAAAAATCCTGACACTGGAAGCTTGGTCATATTTTATGACCAGAAACATCAGCTGATAGTGACCAACAACATTTTCATCGTGTTTACTCCTTTGCTGATTTGGGAATTTTTTTTTGGAAAACATCATCCATCACCAGCACGGATTACTAGCTCTGGCTTTTGTCTCATCTATCATTACCAAGGCTACTGTGTTTCACCTAGCATGGAGCTTCAGTAACTTTTAGTCACAGTTGCACAGAAGTATAGTGAAGCTCTTTTTTTTTTTTTTTTTGCTGCAGCTTTCCTGTAAGTTTAGATATATAATACACACTATTCTCGCACCTCCTACTATAATAGTACTTTTGTTTAACATTGCAGTCTGCAGGAGTTTATCTTTGAACAGAACCATAATGTCTCCCCAACTTTAACCAAGTGCTTTCCTTGCCTAAACATAACCACACACACAACTATGGAATAGAACTCAGTTTGTAGTGTGAGCTTCATACAGCCACTGTCCTCTCAACCTGTAACTTGTACATACATGCATTCATTCAAACATAATCCAGCTGGTTACGTAAAAAGTAAAAAGGTTTGAGCCTGTAAAGCAGGATAAAATGTGTCACAGGGTGATCAATTCTAAAAGGAAAAATGACAAGGATGACAAGAATACAGCAGCAGCAGCAGCAGCAGGTTCTGTCCTGATATTCAGCATGACGTTGTTTCAGTTGATGTTCAGTTAATTCAGTTTGCCACAGGTGGACTTCTAGTTCTAGACACATCTCCGGGTTAATTAAACTGAGGTGCATCTATGCTGATGCATCCAAGGTGTTCAAATATTCACCAGTTTTTCATTTTTATTACATTTCCTAAACTACTAAATATTTTTCAGAACAACAGATGAATATGAGCTTATGCTATGCAGGTAGACAGCGAGCCAGAGGCCCATGCTGTGGATGAGTCAGAGGCCCCCAAGTCCTCCCTCTCCTTACACTCATACCCCCTGCTTTCCTTCCACTGACTCAATAGGAGCTCGCACACACATGCCCAGTTGGGCAGACACATGTGTGTAAGGACACACACAGAAACAAACACAGAACTCCTGATGGTTTCTAACCAATCCTCTCAGTGGTAGCCAAACTTGTTAACATGTTTTCCCTGTGGATTATATGAAGGTTATTTTCTATCTTTAATCAAGAGCCTAGTTTTTCAGTTTGAGAGCATACTTTAACATTTTCATGTTCAGGTTTTGTTATGTTCTCTATTAAACCCTTCCCTCACACCCAAATCAGTGGCTAGCTTGCATATTTGCAATGTTACCTTAATAACCTTAGTTAAAGGTGCAGCCATTTCACTGGTCAGCTATCCCTGGCGTCTTATTGGCTGGTGAATTTTGATAG
Source organism: Helostoma temminkii (assembly GCA_900302695.1). Lineage (NCBI taxonomy): Eukaryota > Metazoa > Chordata > Actinopteri > Anabantiformes > Helostomatidae > Helostoma > Helostoma temminkii. Next base: position 29,057 of record OMLM01008016.1, read on the forward strand.
TGTTAGGTTAGTTGATGCAACAAAAATCCAAGCACGAGCAGCCTTTTGAGAGCGCGCAGCAGCAGCTGAGCGCGAGGAGAGATGTTTGAGCAGGAGCACAGTGAATCTGTGTGAGCAACAGTGAATCTGAGAGCACAAATACAGTTCAGAGCAGGAGCAGAGCGAATCTGAGTGCAAGCAGGGACATTTTGAGTGTGAAGGAAGGGTTTTGAGAGAGAGCATAACAAAACGTGAACATGAAAACTTTAAAGTGGGCTTTCAAATTGAAAAACAATGCTCTTGATAAAAGATAGAAAATACATTTTATAGGATAACAGCTAAAATTGGATGCAAGCATGCGTATACTCAGAGAAATAGACATTTGCATGGAAATACAGTCATATGAACATCTATAGATGTGCTCGCAGATGTGCCTACATAAATGCACACATGGTGTACATGCCCATAATTTAAGTGCACGCACACATGATCAAATGCAGCCACAGGTATATGCACACAAACACAAATAAGAGTTTTCAGATTCACACACACATGCTTAACCACATTCTCCCTTCGCTCTGCCACTGCTCAGGAGTTCTCTGAAGTAAGCACTCACAGCCTTGCGGCTGCTTATTGAGGGACTGTGGTTGAACTTTGAATCTGGCAGGTGTGAATGTGTGTGAACAGAATGAACAGATGGATGACAGCTCATAAGCGCTCAGTCGGCTCCCCACTTAACAATTAAGATGAGGGTATCTTTTTATCAGTGACTCTTCTGCTTCCGCCTGGAAATGCCAGATGAAAATGTCTGTTCTGTGTGAATAAAATCTCCTAATATCATTTAGCCATTTACCAGCAAAAATCCTAACGTCTATAAAAGCTTAATAAACCAATTATCATCAGTTATCCACGTCTCAAGTATGTCTTCAAAGCCAGATTTTTTCTTCTTCCAAAAGTATCCCCTCATGTTAAGTGCTAGCTCATTGACAACCAGGAGATTTGGTTAGTGAGTTCTCACTTAGGCTAAGTTTACATATTGCCAAATAGTTACTAATTGATCTTTTTCTCTGTGTTAGAGAGGCCATAAAAACAATAATCTAAACTACTTTATGGGTATGTGTAATACACACTCATGAAAATAAAGTAACGTTCTTGTGTAAAAAAGTTAAAAGTTAAGCTCATAATCCACAAGCCTATCCATTTTTACTGCACCTGAATGAAAGAAAATCACAGTAAACAGTGCAATGACGCTATGAATCAACGGTTCGTTTTTGGTTTTGTTTTCTACAAAATATACAGCTTGCCCTGACTTTAATTTTGCAATTTACTTGTGTTTTGATGTTTATCGTGTTTAGTGTGTTACATTAGTAGTGAGAGCTCAATTTGGTGCTCAATCTGTAGCATGGTTGTGGTCTGTGTCTTAGGTCTGTTAAATCCCTAGTAATGTAAAATGAAGCTTAATTTAACACACTTTGATCTATAAATGCAGTGTATCAAAAAACAACAATAATTCTATCCTGAGTGCAAATTATGATAAAGTGGAGACTGATTTGAGAAAATTGGTTCAGTTAAACACTCATCATCATCATCATCATCAGCCTCATCACAAATGGACCACAGACAATATGTGTTATCAACTTCCAAACCACCAAACAGTAACAGTAATATCTCTGGAACACGAATTGTCTTGTCAGTTGTGTTTGCACACATTATTTACAAAGATTTTGCGGCAAAGATGACCAAGAAAAAAAAAAAAAAAAACACTATTTGGTGAGTCACTGCAATCATTAATGCTTTGCTTTGAGTTGATTTAAACACAGATTTAAATTTAAGGCTGGTGTTCTGCGATTTCTTCTTTCCCAGGATTGCTGCTTGCGTGTACTACTATACGGTTCTACTCTGAAAGTTTTGGTAATTCTATTTGTATTTCTGAGCGGTGCAGTTCCCTTTTGCTGATGGTAAGATTGGAGAGGTCTAACACCAGTATGGCATGTTCAACTTGTTGGGATATAATTTTTGGAGACAAATCAGAAAATTTTGTGCATTTTCTGATTTGTCTCTGGTTTCAGACTCATTATTGATGTGCACCTTTTGTCCGAAACAGGTACTTTTTTGAGTAATATGAGTACACATTTGTCTACGTTGGCATAAGCTTTTATTTTCGTTTATTGTTAATTGGAGCAGTGCAGATCCATAGGTGTCATATATTTTACTTGTTTTAAGGCGACATGCATGGGCCTCGAACGTTAACAGCCAATGCCCTCAAGATTTCTTAGCCCGGCCTTGGATGTGAGAGGATGGAGTGAAAGAAAGAGGAGACCAGTGTTGCTGCTAGTATCTTAGTTATTTATAGTTTAAATGTCCTGACTCTTTTTGCCTGAATTCATTGTCTACCCCTCTCTGTCTCTTTCCTCCTCTCTTCCTCTAGCCTCTCTCTCTCTTTCTGTCTCTCCCCCTCATTTCCACCTCCTCTCCCCTGCCCTCTCTCTATCCCCCCCTCCACATCCCTCACTTTTCTGTCTCCATTCCTCTCATGTCTCGTCTCGTCTGGCTTCACCTCTGCCCTCTCTCCTTCCTCTCAATCCCTCATAGTTCTTTATTTCCCTCCCCTCCTTTCTCCTTCATTTATCTTCTTTTTCATCAGATATTGGGTCAGTGCTCCCTCCTCCTCAGCCCCCCCACACCCCCGCCCCCACTGATGCTGCTCACTGGTGTGGTGTTTCTTTAGTAATGTTACGCAACGGCCATCATAGACACACCGGGGGCCCGTGAGAGGGTTGTAGGGTGGGGAAACAGAATGAGAGAGCTGGATGGGGAGGAAAGACAGGATGAGAGACATGAAGGCATAGAGGGAGACAGAGAGAAAGCGAGCTTGCTATTCATTGCTTGTTGACCCACTATCTTGCCTGGTCTCGTGGTCCCATCAGTCACATCTCAACCTTTATGAGCTAATGGCTGATTCTGACCCATTTACACTTGGGTTTTCCACACAGGATGAATGTATTTTAATGTAACATGATGCCTTTCATTTATGTTTTTATTTTTGAAATGAATACACAATTTTCACATCATTAGTTGCATGCATATTGGTGGTATATTAGCAGAATAGCAGCTGGTGTGTGCTGAAGTAAGACCTCTTAAACTCATTGACCAGAGAAATAGGTGACTGCTTTTTAACATTTGAAACATAGAAAATGAACATTTTAAACATCTGAGAATACATGATGATTCTGTCCTCAAAAGATGATTATGCAAAAGATGTTGGGATGACTCAGGACTGTGAATTTATGCCGTGCAGTTAATTAATTGGCAAAAAAAAGGATTTTGCAAGGTTAGTGTAATATTATATATCTGAAACAACATTTGAAGCAGTGGTAGTTTTATTTTGTTTGTTTGCTAAAAGTAAGTTCTGAGTTGTGTTTTGATACTTTACATACTGAGCTAACAGTGCTAATAAATATTTAATTTCATTAATATATAAGCAGGATGTTACAAACAGGCTAACTGGCGGATCCAAAAGCAAGAACACAACGAGTTCGGAGTTCTAACAACCCGTGCAATTTATTAACAAAATGAAATCAAAAAGCAAAACAAACAGAACAGACTGCAATGCACTGCAGGAACAAACAAAGACTCTCAAAACTAACGAGGAAAACAGGGCACACTGCAAAAGGCAGGCAAACTACTGTAGTAAAACAAAACGCAGCGCAAGGCTGGAACTAACTGACTGATAAACAAATCAAACAAAGATCACAGCACAGAGCTGGAACTAACTAGACAAAACAAAACACACAGCACCAGGCTGGAATTAACTAGATAGAAAACAAAACAAAAACCACAGCACAGAGCTGGAACTAACTAACTAGATAAACAAAAAGCGCAGCACAAGGCTGGGACTAACGAACTCAACCAACTACACTGAGGAGTACTTACTACGCGTGAAGAAAATGCTAGAGGTCGGGGAAAAGGTAAGTGGCAGGAACGAGGAACAAACGAGGCAGACATGTGACACACTAGCAAA
>OMLM01008017.1:0-19889 GCA_900302695.1 Helostoma temminkii
CTTTTCTTTTGGACCTGAGCCTAACTTGTTTATGGACCTGACCTTCCGATATGATCTCTTAAAACTCACCTGTGTGTATGACTGCATGTATGCAGGAAAACTGCCACTGTGTGAATATGGTCTATTAGACAAAGTATTGGTTTCAGGTAAATATACTGTCAAACAATGACTACGGTGGAAACACAAATGTAAGCGGATAGTTCCAAATCCCAATACACACACATCTGATCTGCATAAAATAATCAGGTCTAAGCAATACCTGCTTATTTCCCTTCTATTCCCTCCACACAGCCCCAAAGAGATAAATAACCGGGTTTTTCTCTAGTCCATCAGTGGTATGAACTAAAGTGACAGTCTCATTGTGGGCAAAAAGACCCTCTTACAACAAGCACATGGTAAAGAAAAAAAATATGATAAGAGGAAGTAGACGAGACAGAGGGTGGTGGGTGGGAAGTAATACAGAGAAAGCTAATTTGGAATGCAGTTAGGTACTCAAGGGCCTATGTCTATCTGCATCTGGCAGGGTAATCGCAACACAAATTCTAGCGAAGTGCGGCAAACTTCAGGTGAACTCACTGCCTCTCACTTGGGGTCGGACCAAGGAAAAGGGACAAGAACACAGGGAGCTGTGCAGTAATACATCAACTCTAGTCACCCATAGCACTTTGAGGGACACATATCTACCTCCTGTCAAAGAAAGACTTCACTATTAAATAAGCCAGGATAAACTGCACTGTAAGGTATATATTGATTTGTTGGTAGATATTTGTTAATAAATAGTGCAGCTTTCACGTAAAATCAAGAAAATGAAGTTAATGTAGTTATAACAAAAGTTTTTGCATTTGGTAGTAAAACAATCAATGGAACGCAACATACAATATAGAGTAGTGTCTTTTATAGAAGACATAAAGCAAACCTGGGAAGTTAGCAGCCAGCAGTATGAATGCAGTCAAGATCTGAAGAAAACCAGCAGCATATCTGACATTAGGCAGCACTGAGACTACTCAAACCTTCATCACATGAGTGATGACAAGACTGCAGAAAATCTGGCCTGAACTGTAAAGACACATACACATATACACGTACATTTGCATGAGTACAGCAGCACAGGCACATAGTGTAGAAACATTGTACACACTCAGACCATGACAAGACAGCTAACAAATGAACTTACTGTGTAGTTATTGTCATAGACATGAAGAGACATATATTAATATATATTACAAGCTTCAACAAACACAAAGACACAACTGCTGTCTTCTCTGTCATCATAGTAGCAATAAATGTTGTGCATGTCATGTATGTCTCTCATTATAGTATAAGATAATAAGACATATACTGGCGATTGACCTGATTTTCCCCATGACCAGAGCACTCCGCCTCTCTGTGCCACCATGCATGGACATACAAAAAGACATTACAGCTTGTTCACATTTAAGAGAACTTGAAAGACTGGATGGTCAGATGGAAGTGGAGAGAGTGTAGGTCAGAGAGAAAATAAAAGTTCAATCAACGTGAAGAGAAGCATTCTAGATACGCAGCACATGCTGTAGTAGTGGAATATGCTTAGTGCATGTGGTCTGAAATGAGTTTGTCTGCGTTTTCATGTACATGTCCTCCATTTTAAAACATAAACAAGTGGCACAGTTACAAGATTAGGTAGACTTTTTGGAAAAACTGCATAGGGAGAGATAAAACGCTTGATTTGATAATACATGCTATGACAGATACAAGCCACATTTGGAGCAGGTCACGCATTTGGAATGCACAACAAACAAGGTATCATTGAAAAATACTGCTCGATACAGTGGAATATATGCAGTGTTTGCAGTGACAGAAGAGACCTACTTATCTGCTGCTTATTTGCAGTGATCCAGCACAAATGCCAAAGTTGTTTTCTGCATTGCTGTGCACATTTAAGGAGGTCTTTCTTACCCACTGCTTTCTTCTTAGGCACATATCACAGCTACCAACTGCCTCCATCAGCACACACATCACAACGTGCACACAAACACAAGTCTCCAACAGCATTCGCAAACATGCATACGAAATCACATGTGCAATTTTAGCATATCCACATACACACTCCACCTACATAGACACAGGCAAATACCCCTTGGCACCTGAATTCAGGTTGCTATAACTGTATGGCCCATTTTTAGTTCTTTAATAATACTTGAATAGTTGTTACCTGAGATAACCCCAGGGAGAGGAAAAACAATTCCAGTCTCCCACAAGCCCTGGAGTTTAATCCTCTCTAGTATCCCAGGGAAATAACGCTTCCTCTAATAATTCCTTTGCTCTTTCAGGTCAACATTGATGTCCTTTTGTGTTGGCTGAGGCCATTAGTTCTGACACATGTATAATTGATTATAATATTAACAGCTAAAATCATTGAGCTCATTTTTTGCTGAGATGGTGGAGATAGACAATGTACATAATGGCTTGGAACAGTTGGATCCATAACTTGTCCCATTTAATTGGAGAAGTAGCCATGTGACCATGTCTGTTGACAGTGACAGCAACAAAGACTAGGCTGTTTTTTGTCTTTCTTTAGATCAGGTTTTCTTACTTATTTTTCACATTAGTGCAGATGCTAGCAGAGTGGGGCTCACACTGTGACACAGAAAAGAACATACTCATCACAAAGCACTGCTGTCTTTGCACAGGTTCAAAGGTCACAACCAGCATTATTTGCAGGGGGGATCAAGGCTCAGAGCCTCTGAAGGAGTTTAATAAATGAGCAGAACACAAATTACTGTACTGTCATTGTGCTACTGTGAGCCAATTCAAAGGGCATTGCTTGGTCAGCACTTTTTGACCTTATCTAAAAGTGACTTGTGACTAGAGTTCAAGATGTCTCCAGAGAGACACAGTATTATTCAAAAATCTAAGCATAAAGTCAATTCTCCACAATGCTCTGATTTACCAGATATCTGCAAATTCTTTTTCCTGAACAGCTTCAGCTTTACATTGTGTTTAGTGCTAATTAGCAAAAGTTATCATTCTTAGATTATTATTTAACACTGTGCAGTGTGTTCCCATCTGCGAGTGCATTTAACATTCAGTTTTACCCATAAAGTAAAGATTTTTTTAAATAATAGAAGAAGGGTGCAACGATAGAGAAGGAGAGGTTAGGTCTATGACGTCAAAGGGTAGTTGGTGGCATACATAGCCTTATCTGTAGCCTGTATCCCATGGCTACCATATGCCGAACTCCACTGGGAACCTGGGCTGGAGAAAACAGGGTGACGCACTTGACACGCACACACTGCAGGGCAGCTGGCACCCAACACAAATGCACACAAAGGCACCTATACTAGCACTAGTGCAACTGCAATGTACCTTAATACAGCACTAACACATGGGGTGGTGTTTCTAATTCCAACCTGGGTTAGAACGAACACAGAAGGCTAATATCTGCAGAATCTCCAACTGGGAGAGGTAACACACCTCTATCCCCATGGGATCAACGCGACAGAGATAGAAAGAGGGAGACAGAGAGAGACAGGGGAACATAGAGAAATAGGTGAAGACAAACATAGACAGAGACCAAAAAAAAAGAAAAGAAAAGACGGTTTTAGACAGAGTCAAAGACAGAGACAGACAGAAGGGAAATAGGGAGAAAGCAGCACATTATCTCTGTGTAGAGTCCTGGGAGGAATAGCCTGTTTGTAGAGTGATACCTATCAGCCCCCTTGCTGTCTCGGGAGATATTTCTGCACTGTGGTGTACTTTAGTCAGATAAAATATCAATGTGTCTGTGATAGAAAGAGTAATACTGATAATGGCAAGGTGAAAAGGAAAGAGACAGAAGCACAAACTGTCAGGCAGACGAATAACAAAAGGTTGAACAGCCAATCATATTAAACAGTGATGCTATGTCATAATGGAAAAAAATGTGCTGAATAAATAATTTGGCAAATATCAAGAGTTATAACAGACAGCAAACTTAAACCAGAGTTTAACATGATGTCTGGAAACTGTCACACAAAATGAGTGATAAACACAAATAAAAAAATTACTACAGTACTGAAGGTGTACACGTCAATATGGAACTGTATATTTCAGTTTATCTGTGTGTGTATGCAAAAACATTTTGGATGTAAAAAAAAATTAAAACTCAAAACCGTAAGTTGGCTGTCACTTTGAAATTTAGTAATCTCCCGGACGATGCTGGTTAATGTGCCCCAGCCTTTCTCCACCTCTGATGATTCACCCTGCTGTGTCTGCTTGCCTGTCTGTCTCTGAGCTTGTCATGCTGCCTTGTGGGGCCCCAGATTGAATAACTAATGATTAATATCAACACAGCCACTGCCACAGCAGCTGATATACAGCACCCATTGATCTAGACCTTGAGATGTCATGAAAAAAACAGAATGAAATTTTCCAAGCTTGACAACCAAAATTCTGTATACATGGTAAAAATACTGCCCAAGATATCATATTCAGATATTCATTCCCAGTTCCTCAAGTATTGCAAATGAAATAATTTCTTTAACCACATATAAAAAAAAATAAAGTCTAAATGGAGAGTTTTATATGTATTCACACCTGGTTGCTGCTCAGTGTGAGTATAATGTCAATTTGTTGGCGGATGAACAGCTTGATTTGAACAGTTGGAGATTAACAGCTTTTCTCCAGGGTGTTTGCAAAGCAGAGCAGAGAAAGAACTGTATTTGTACCTTTCTCTGCCAGATTCTCTACAATATGTACTCAAAATATGTAGCAGAGATGTTTAAGAAACGCATTAGCTATTCTATACATCGGTGTAACCCTTTTCGGTTCCTAAAAGATCTATCATAACTGAGACTTTATGGTAAATTAAAAATTTGATTTCCAAATAAAAAAACAAGACAAGCTTATATGGCTAGAAAGCAAGCTGTCACAATGGACAATGGATCTGAAATAAAATAATCAAGATGTGATCAAAGTTTATACATTCAGCTTAAGGTTTCACAAGAACATTGAATTTAACATTTAGGAATTACATCAATCTTAAGCAGAGTAACTCCAGTTTTAGCCGCTCAAGAGGGCAAAGTGACATAATTAAATGAAAGTAACCATCATTTTTAATATTTGTATGTGAATAATTTGCAGTCAATGAGTGCTTGAGGTCTGGAGCCATAACCAAATTAGTCTTTGTTCTCATTTAGACTGGCAGCCATACATGCCCATGCCATAACACTGCTTCCATCATGTTTGACAGTCTTCAAAGGATTCTGCCATCATCCACAGTTGAAGTTGTGTCCTAGGCCTTTCAATTTTGTTGAGATCACTGGCCTTTCTTTTTAAAAATGTAACAAACTGTTGATTTGGCCACATGTAAGATTTTTATGTTGGGTTTTCAGCCATAATGGTGGCCTCATTTTTTTTTCATTGAGATTCCTGTCAAAAAGCTGCCGAATGCCAACTTAATACCCAATATAAATGCCAAACCTTTTATCTGCTTTATTTGTCTTGAAGTAATGAGGGAATGGATCACACCTGGTGAATTAATTTATTGTCAGTTAATTGCCCAAATACTATTGAGCCCCTAGGGTCCATGGAGGCACTTTCAAAATGGCTGTAATTCCTAAATTGTAAGTGCCATATTTTTATAAAACTTTATAATAAAGCTGAAAGTCTACACTTCAGTCACATCTTGATTGTTTTATTTTAAATCCATTGTGGAGCTGTATAAAGGCAAAATCAGAAAAACACAGTAATTGCCAAAGTGCCAAACTTTATTTAATGTGAATTAAATAAAAATATATAAGGTGAAATCAGTGTTTGCACTAATATTCACCCTCTTCGAAATGACTGACCTAATCCATCAGGTCCAGATATTTGGTGCTAGTAGTCCCACAGTTAGTGAACTGGGGATCACCTGAGTGCAGTGAATGTGTCTCAAGTGATTACAGTTTAAAGACACTTGTTTCTGGAAGGTCCAGTCACTGACTAATCAGTATTCCTGACTACCACTATACCATGAAGACAAAAGAACACTCCAAACAACTCAGAGAACAGGTCATTGAAAAACATAAGTCAGGGGATGGATACAAAAAAATCTCCAAGGCACTGAACATCCCTCGGAGTTCTGTTTCCCACATTCTTCACCAGTCAAAGCTTTATGGGAGAGTGGCTCCCACAGCACTGTTGAAGAAAACCATGTTGAATCACGAGTTCACCAAAAGACTCCATGGTCAAGTGGAAGAAGGTTCTTTGGTCTGATAAGACGACCAAAATGGTGCTTTTTGGCCATAAGACAAGACGGGCACCAAACACTGCACATCACCACCAAAACATTATCCCCACTATGAAACACGGTGGTGGCAGCATCATGCTGCGGGGATGCTTCTTGGTAGCTGACCCTGGAAGGCTTGTTAAGGTATAGGGTTTGATGAATCAGGCAAAATATGGGACAATCCTGGAGGACAATGTATTCAGTCAGCAAGACAACTGCTTTTGTTTTCCAGCAAGACAATGACCCGAATCACAGAGCAAAAGCTACATAGAAATTGTTTTCTGACAACAAGGTGAATATTCTGGAGTGGCTAAGTCAAAGTCCAGACCTCAATAAAATAGAGAATTTGTGAGGGAATGGTAGCTGCAACCTAGGGAGTACTAGCAGGTTTAATGGGTTGAGAAGAAACCCATTAATTGTCACAATCTCTAGAAAAATAACCTGATTTTTGACACAGCCTACAACTCACAGAGCTTCTGGACTTCTTGTACCACGAGGGTACCTGCAGTTTTATGAGGCCCTGTATAAGCTGATTGATCTGCTCCTGCTGCTTCTGTAACATGTTTGCCAAATCTAAAATCTGACCATCAATGAAATTAGGTAAACAGCTAGCCTGGGCCTTTGCTCTTAGATTTTGTGCAGTGCAAAAAGAATAGCTCAGTGTTTAGTCTACCCTCATATTCCCATTGTATGGCTTCAGCATGAACGCTTAGCAAAAATATCTCAGGATCATTATGGACAAGCCATTTCAGTTCTCTGCTTATTAAATCGTTAACAGAGGATGAGAATATTCTTGTAAGAACTCTGGTCCTCCCACTCAGCCCTAAGCCTAAATTGGATTTCATCTTTAGCTTCTCCCTCAAGATGATCAAAAATGAAATAAGCCTGGTCAAAGCAACCCAGATGTATACCTCACGCTACCTCGAACTTCTTCTATCCACTCAATCCCAAAACCTTGGGCACCTCTAAACAAGGGACATTTTCCTCCTCTAGGAACACAGGATTTGCTCAGGGGAAAAATAACTGCTATAGTCTATAGAGTCACTTCCTTGTGCAAGGTGAAATATACAATATAAGTTAAAACAAAGCAAAGAAAAGAAATTTGAAACAAAATTATAAGTGACATTCTGTAAATGTATGTATTAACAACAAAAACAAGCTCTGTAAAAAATAAAAATAAAGAAAAAAAAGAAGATAAAAAAATAAATTAAGACAAAGCAGCAGTAGTTAACTGCATTGGTCAGTCTTCCAGAAACACTGTATCGTTCACCTAGATTAACCTCAGCCAACTTTCAGCTGGAACATTTACCGGAAGGCAAAAATATGTTTTAGCTCATTACATGCATTCCCCTACATTTAAACAAACCTGCTTGAGCTGAGGAAATTACACCAGAAAGACAGAAATTGCGAATTTCACCCGGCATTTCAATTAAAACAAACAAAGCAACATCATACTGTATACCCTGACAGAGAGCAGAATAATGAGGAGCATAAAGAAGATCTGCGCCTCCCTATTAGTATTTATTTCCAAAATTATCTTGTCAAGAAATCCTTAACATAACCAAGGTTACTTCCGTCGGTGTGTCTAACCACTAGTTTCACAATGCATTTCTAAATATATGTAATACATGTAATTCCATTTTTGTTTTGTTGTGAGTGTGGGTCTGTTTTGTTTTGTAACTAAACAAACTATAAAAAATGAGAATCCTCTTAATAGTAAATTCAGTATGGGACTATGACGCGTCAATTTACAAGCATGAAATCCTGATACAGGAAGGATCATCTACAGCTGGAGAGTCCACAGAGAGAAGAGAAAGTGCCTAAAAAGAGGTTAAATGCTATTACAAAGAAAACCCAATTAGATTATGAAAGACAATCTTAACTAAGTCTGAAACTCAATGATTTGAAATGGGAGTCATGTGGTTTATAAAAGCATTTCCCTGGAATGATCAGTCTCTCTCTCTCTCTCTCTCTCTCAATCACACACATACTGAGGGATTGAGACGCCACCCGTCGCACTTAGATCTCTGCATGCAATCATCAGCCAACTGTGGCAGCATGTGAGAGTACCCTGCTACAGTGTTTGAATTTCAATGGCCAGTCAGCTAGAGATTTAAAGTTTGAAATTTATCAGGAAATGCCACATTTATCCATTACACCAACTCACTAACTTACATAAACAGCTGAATTTGCCAATTCTTTGGTACAAGCTGTACTTGCCCCCTTGTAGTTTTATAAGAGAAAAAATATTTCCACATACTGAAAATTTATGACTCTGATGCTACAGAAAACATTCATCTTTGGTCTTTAGAAATTGTTCTTCTTAATTATGACATGTCATAGAGTATGAATTTATGTTAGCTACATCTAAAAGGGTTTATCCGGATATACTAAATGTTTTTTTTCATCTCAGTTACATCTAGAAGAACGTTCATTCATATCAACCCACTTTGGTCAGCTAGACTACACTGTAAATAACAGAGGCCTCATAAGTGAATGTGCATTTTTATAGTCTGTTCTCTCTCTAACACTATCTTGCACACAGACACATACACACACGCACAAGTGTTTTCACGCCAGCATGAACAGTTCTGACACAAGCCATGTTCTCTGGATCATTAGCCTTATGTATGCCTGATCTGAGCCAGGGTCAAGCCAGGCACGGATTCTCTTTCTCTCTCTGTGTCCGTGTGTGTCTCTCTGTGTATGTGTGTGTGTGTGTGTGTGTGTGTGTGTGTGTATATATATATAGTTGTCCTCATTTCTACTTGTTTATGCCTACTTTTTTTATGTCTATACAGCTGACCTGCAGATGAAAGCAAACTTCTTACACTTCATCTCCTTTTGATGCTTCTACAGTATCTGTTATCACTGAATGCTCTATTTGTGTGTGCATGTGTGTGTGTGTGTGTTTGTGTGCACTGTATACGTGTGTTGTGTCAGCATCAGCGCACAGCACACACACTGTGCATTGCAACAGAAAATGTTGATCCTTGTGTATTTTCTGCTTGCTCCATAAGTTCCTTAATACAGCATCAATGGATTCAGCGTTTAATCTCCAGCTCTCAGTCCCTGCTGTCCTGCGCTTTCACCTTCACTCACTTCGCTTTTCAACCCCCTTATCCACCCACCCACCCACACACACACACACACACACACACACACTCATAGTTCACACCCCTATGCTTCTCATACTGTATCTATCTCTTACTCCCTGTCTATTAAAATTTGAATATGGTGACATCAGAATACTGCTGTACTGTTGTAGGATCAAGAACAGCTATAAAGCTGAAATGGGTAGTGTGGGTAGGTAGGTGTGTCTGGGTGTTTTTAAATGCATGAGAGTGTGACTATAGGTGTGGGAGCACGTACATGTGTGTGTCTGAGAGAAAGATGGAAGGAGAGAGATTAGTAAGATTAGCAGGACATCTTTAAAGCCTGTATGCTACTGTGGTGCCATCTTCTGGTAGGGAAGCACAAAAGCCTTGGCTTAATTATATAGCATGCAAGAAAAAGGAGTGAGACTTAACACATTTGCATACTCAAAAAAAAAAAAAACCTCAAACAGGCATTGAAGAAATGACAATAATGAAATAGATAAAAAAAAACATTTAATATGGTGCCAGACATTTAAAAAACATCTGAAATAACTGCTGACATGTGGTTTAATATTTAGCATACTGGCTAAGATGTCATGAAGTTTATAGTGAATGTACATTATACAGATAATGTGAGACAATACTGTACAACCTGTAGAATATAGCAGCTTGCAGCATATTTCAGTGAACACACATACACAGAGAATCATTTTGTCACTCTAATAAAAAAACATGATGTAGTTATAATATAAAGCCACCTCAATCATTTACACTGCTAAAAGAGGCATGTTAATTTGTTTCAAGGGTCATTCAGTCATCTCAGTGAAGCATCCATTACACACAGTGCAGTTACAAAGACCATCCCCTCTTTTCCATGACAAAGTTTGAGGTGACACACCTTGTGACTCTAATATCCAGAATGGATTGGAAATGGCAGCCTGCCAAAGCCTGAGTGTAGTGAGAGGATAATTCATTCAGCTCTGGCTCAAATGTGCACAAGCTCACACACACATAGACACTCTCTGTCTGCAGCATTCTTTGTACATACTGACACTGCTGCAGAAAAATGCACAAAAACAGATGATGAGTAAATTTGTTTAAGAGTTTGTATAAAAGGATATTGCGAATACACATGAATGTTAATGTCTGATTTTTTTTTAACCCTATAAAGGCTGAATGGCCTTCCACATCCTTGTATCTACACAAAATGCTAGAGTGCTTCATATTTACAGTCTGTTGTACTGTGACAACATAATACTGAAAATGGAGGTTTTTTTGGTGCGAGACAGAAACTTGACTGAAAGCTGAAATATAGATAAAACACTGTACATTATTTATCTGCCTAACATTCACTTTCTCAGTTATAGATCTATAAGACCCAAATCATCTTTAGAGTGTCACAAATACACTCATTAAAATACTATGTACACTAAAGGCCACTTTATCTTAGCCCCTGGAGATCCATGGAGCTTTAAGAGTGCCCTTAACATCACCCTACAACTGGATAGTTTTCTAAGTGGCCCATTCATGTACTCTACAGAGGGAGCTGCTGAACCACTGCACTTTGGTGTTTAAAACATTCAAGTAATGCCAGGAATCAAGAGTATTCACATGAAGACATACCACTGAAGTGGATTTGCTACCAAAAGAAAACCATGAAAAATTACCAAAATCCAAACGTTTGTCTGCTCCCAACTAAAACTTCTTTGTTACTGTCACATTCAACTTTGCTGGTCCCTTCTGTTACTATTAGCTGCTTCAGCAATTCATTTCTCATGTCAAAGACAGGAACATTATCAAATTTCTGCTTAATATTCACCATCAATGATTCTCAGGGTCAGTGTATGGTTAATGATGTGTTAAAATCTTACATCATAGTGCCTTCCCTTTTATTAATTTATTAAGAGTTCATCCACAGATCACGTTCTTATAGATCTGTGCTATGCACTTTAGAATGGACAACATAGAAAGCAGCTGTCCTGAGTGCGTTGCTGGATTTAAAGAATCCAGCCTTGATTTAGATCCTTGGTTGACTTTTCTTTTCTGTTGAGTCTCTAGACAGTTGCAGGGTTCGGGTAATATTTGAAAACCTTGTAGATCCACTGTGTATAGAAGGGCACATTGATGAAGATGCCAGGCTGGTTGGCCCGAGCACAGCCTCTGCCATGGATGCTGACTCCAACAATAACCTTGATCTCACCGTCCTGACACACAAGAGGGCCACCATAATCCCTCTGCAAAATAAGAAACAGATAGCACATTTCTCTGTGTCAGTGGTTAAGAAATGGCTATTATAACTGTTTACATTTTTGACAGGGTTAAATGAAAGCAAAACAAATTTTTATGCTTTCAGTAACAGACACTATCAACACTGACAGCTCTCTTTCAAAGCTAGAAACCACAGAACCAAGGCTTTGAACACCGATGACATTCAGTGCAACAGTCCCCAGCTTTCTGTTTACAACAGACTGAATATTAAGCCTATGGATTCAAAGAACATTTGTTTGAGATTTAGATCAAAATGAGGTTTGAAAGCTTCACGTAGAACCAAGGAACTAATATCCTCATAAATTTACACTAGGAAATATTACTTTGTCTAAAGGTCTAAAGCTGAACTCTTGTTTACCAAAACCACGCACCGCATAAATTCTTGCTTGGACGTTTTCATTTTAACAGTTGTTTTTTTTTTTAAAGCTCCTCACGGGGAAAATTATATGAACAAGTAGCAGTTTACCTCACACACTCCCTCATTCCTCTTGCCTCCTGCGCAGATCTTGTTGTTGGTGATGTAGATGTTCCCTCTGTGCATCTCTCTACACTTCTCGTTACTGACAATAGGCAGGTCAACCGCCTTTAGTACGTCATCATAGCCAGTGCCTGAAAGAGTTAAAAGGTGCACTTCAATGTGTGCATTCTGCTGTAGAAGATGTAGTACAAGTGTCACTATTGTGAAGTAGAACTTTTTTGGAATAGATATGAGCTTAAGATATAACATAAATATAGTGGTATATCACATTCAGGACATTTCTATTTGGTTTATGCACACATCATAGCGCATTTTATTAAAACTATCAATCTTCTTTGAGCCGGTCTGTATAGTATATCAAACCAACCAACAAGCAATAGCAACCCAAGCTTGAGAAACATATGGCCTATACAGTAACAAATTATTTAGAAGAGGACTGTTACAATGTACTTTTGCACTCCACCTTTACAAAACAGAATATAGAAAATAAATTTCTGAAATTCTGCAGAAAAAAAAAGTAATAAAAATATATTTTACAGCAGGCCTGGGAGAATATCAGTAACCTTATCTAGAATATCAGTACCTTTGGTTTCGCCCCATCCATACATTTTACATATTGTTCCTTCTGGGATGGAGCACCCAGCCACTGGAAGCTGAATCGTGTGGACATTGTCTGCAGGAAATGCTGGCCTAGACATTTGATAAACACAGTAACGTATAATCACCATCTATCTCTACATATACACTCACACAAATATATGCAAATACATTCTTGAGATTATTAAGCACTCACTTAGACAGCCTTATGAGGGCTAAACTGGAACCCTCAGGACCACATATCACATGAGCTATGTTGACCTCCTGTCTCTTCGACCAGTCAGGTGCACCATCTTGAATATTGGAAACTCCGAGCCACACCCGGTACTCACTGAGGTTAGGAACACTAGTATGGCATAAGACAGTGAGGAGGGTTAGTTATGCCTGACTTTAGCAAGATGCATGTGAATCAAACTAATTTAATACACTGAGGGCCTGATTGTACATGAAGGTTTGTATGTACAAAAATATGCATATTAGAAATCACAAAAACAGTGATCTACTAAGGATACGCACTGAGTAAGGTGCACGGACTGATTAGCTGAAGATCTGAGTGGGCCAGTTTTAAGCTTGTTTGGCCATGACTGGTGACTGAACGATCAGTCGGACCTATTAGAATTCTGTGCCAGAATCAAAACTTTAAATACTAAATTTTAGTAAATTTTAGTAAAATGTTTGCGTTGCACACAGCTTCCCCACAGTTATACTAAAACCAGCTGCAACACAATTTGGCTCCGACATGGTCACTGTAGCTGACAGCTGCCAGCTAATTTTAATATTTATGATTCCAGCGGGTGTGCCACAGTGCACCTCAGAAACAGCTCTTTGCACCACACTTTTATTGTCACTTATACACAACATGTCATCGCCAAGAAAATTGCAGTGTTTATCATAAAGACATAAAGCTTGCAATATGAAAATATTACACACTTTTGGCTTCACACTGAATGAGGCCAAACATAAGCTTTTATGTGGTTGCTGGTTTCCTGAGTTATAGTGACTGACTATCCACATAAAAAGACCAAAAACTCTCCATTGATGACACCAGTAAAAATCTTTACTTAAATATGACTGTCTCACCCATGTTTGCACCCGTTGTCAATTACACAATTGTTCATAGTAGATTTCCTGCAAAACGCTCACTAATGAAAGGCGCAATTTTTAGTGTTGTACACACAATTTAGTACTCACAGTTTGGGATCTTTGGGTATATCAGGCCCCGAGTGTATAAAATAAAAATCTACCACATGGTCAAAGGAAGGCAGAATGACAGTTACAGACAATGAACAATGACTGTACCATGATGAGAAGCACTGTCTGTCAGTGAGTACCCACTGCTCTCTTATTAGTGACCCTCCACACCAGTGCACTGATCTGAAAAGAGCACAAAACACAGTTTTAAACAACTACTCTGAGGCAATAGTCAATAAAATACTAAAGAGACTAATGCTGTCTTTGTTAAAAAGACTCAAAAATACTTAAAATAGAGCTGCACGTTTTGCACGAGTCCTTTTTTTCCATAGAGTTACTGACTGATATATTATAAATGTATAGCATATAGGTGTACTAAAACATAAACAAAAAAAAAAAAAACTAAACATGAAAACTTTTCCCATAAATTTTTTTATGAATTCAAGGGTGGACTGGCCACAATGACCACTGTTCTTCTTCGGTGGAGGAAAAGGTGTAGAATATTAAATATACTGCTGTACCCTTTCTGTATGCTGACCATCCAGCTGCCATCTGATATGCTCACTGGACCTCCTCCTACAATCCTTGTTCTCTTATGGATAAAACAGGCCACAGAGGATAGTTCACCTGGAAAAGAACAAAAACACACATAGATATTTTACTTGAGCTCATGCTGTCTAATTCACATTTTATTAAAAACGTGCATGTGCATTCATAGACAAAGGCATATTGCACTTAATGGTGACAAATCAGTGGCTGTTTAATGGTGGCGTTAACAATTGCAGTACAAGATGAACGTGCACTGCCTAATGATTCCCCATAATCATCATTATGTATGAAATATGACTAGTTATGCTTATGAGACCATTAGTTAAGGTAATTATTAAATATGTTCACATAACACATGGTGGTAATTGGAAGTCTATATGTCAAGAGACTGAGGAGTTGTGTGCAGATGAACGAGTCAGACAGACAATACACACACAGAAACAGATGCGACTATGACAACATAATGTCCTGCATTATGTACCATAACATCTGGACAGAAAAGTGACTCCATCATTTTTTGAGAACACTGAAAACACAGCTACTTGCCTTGCATGCTATTAAATATAGATCAACAGCTGAGCCACTTGCCAAAACAGATAGATAAACGAGCTGACAGAGACACTCACCTAGTGGAATGTTGTTCTGTGACACATCACCTGCAGAGAGGAGACAAACAAGGGGTCAGGGAGCATTAAGTGCTATACAAGATAAGAGGCAACCTCACACAGGTGTAAAATTCATCACCTAATACAACTATGGCCACTAGGTATCTTATTTTGTCTATAGTCTTCTTTTTTATCTAATTCGATTAAATATAACAAACTTATAACTTAAAGGACCCTACTCATGTTTCTGCAAGGTGTAACAATTTAAAATTTAGACACTGACCATTTTTCAGTTAGGTGAGTTAGGAATGTAAAGTTATGTATAGTATTACCTTTATTTGGCATAATCCAAGATTTATATTAGCTAGGAGTATGGCTATCTGCATAATTTTGATATACTCTAGATACACTGCCACTACAACAGAATCGTTTTTGATTAGTTATACACTGATTTTTTCCTGTGTGTTTTCTGGTGGTTCTGTGTGTCTTGCATGTGCACTCAAGTACAAACTTTTCATGTGCTCACATGGTTTTACATTGCAGTAGTCCCAGGGAATGGCAGAGTTGTTGGTGTAACACCAGGGACCATGTTTATCTTTGTCAGGGTTCCTACAGTAGTTTCCCTCCAGGCCAACCATCAGCATACCCCTCTCACCACTGGACAAACACAGAGACAAACAATAATAACAAATTTAACAACATTCAGTTATCCCCAGTTGCAACTCTCAAAAAAATTTTTTTTTCCCCTTTAATCTGATTATTTGGCCATTGATAAAAGAATAAAGTTTTGCTGTTGATTTATAACTATGTGTATATGTTGAACAAATTCAGTCAGATATGATCTGCACAGTCAAACTAAGCAGCTGTGTAGGCTATTTTCCTCTAGACAAGATAAGGAGCCCATTTGTAAAGGAATTACTCACTGAGACAACATGCTCCACCTACACTCACATGTCTAATATATGCTCATCCAGACATATCCCACACAAGTGTATTTGCGTAAGATTTTTAAAACCACAAACAGAATTCTTTCCCACACTGAATTCTTTGACAGCTAAGGTAAAGAACTGCAGGAGAAAAGGGAGACATGAGAGCAGATGCCGGGTAGCATATCACAGCGGTCCGGTTTTTCAAATGCATGCTTATGTATATTGCACTTCTCCACTTCTTCTCAGCTAGCATAACAGCCAGCTCTCACTGTGATTCCCTACCCTGACTTTTGACCCCTGGGCAGGAGCCAAGCAGTGGAGCTGATTGGCTTTGAAGTGTCTTACAAAGGAGGGACTTAGGGTCAGAGGTGAGGAGTGAAGTGTATATCCCCCAGCCAAGTTATCACTTGGAGTCATTCCTGCTGAGTTAGGTCATCTTCAGGGAAACACTTCAGCTATTAGGAGATGCTAGAGAGGATAGTCACGGCACCCGCAGGAGCCGTTTCGTCCTTTGAGAAACAAGAAGCCTGGCCTGATCCACTAACAACAATATGACTTAAAAAGAGGTCAGTAGGGCAACTCCTTGCACTAACCACCATGTCTCATCACACACAAGTTTCTTGACAACACCAACACATTCTGAGGCTGACATGTGCAAGCTTGTATAAAAGAGAACTAATTTCTCAAGAATTCTTTCTCATGTTGAAACTCAAAAAATCATTTTCAGTGGTTCGCTCTAAACCCACTTAGTTCTTAAAAACCTCTCCACTTTGGTAGACTCTAGTGGGTTACAAGAGCTGTGCAACATTGTGATCTCTTTTTTAGGCAGACACACTTGTCTGCAGTTTATTGGTGGTGCATGTCTGTTTTGCACATCATGGTGGGGTATGGGAAATATATTAGGCTAAAAAAGAGAGAAAGGGATCCAGTGGGCTGACCTGTTGCTGTGGTCTGTCCAGGGAGAACAGAGCAGGTTAGTTCTAGTCTTTGCCTGCTCTCCTTGGTAACTCTCTCCAAAGCCATTATAGCAGTCTGGATATAGTCAAAAAAGAGAAAATAAAATTAGTAAAATTGACATTTGAGATACATACCCAAGGTCTGTACAAACACACAGCTTTGAGAAAAAATATAAACAGACAGTACTCAACATTTTCTTCTATACTTCTATATTTCTATAGACCTGCTTCGCCATTACAATAATCTTTGTGGTTTTTTTGCCATACAATATTGTTGTACAACAGAAAAGTAAAGCCTTAGTTTCTGAACTATCATGGTTATTACTGGCTTTATAAAATGCAGAGCTGGGAACACACAGATGTTGTCCACAATGATACGACTGAAAAACACAAGTCATAAATAAGGTTTTGAAACAATATCTCACCCTGCATCTAATGCCTTTATAAAAACGTATTGAACTCTCAAGGGTAGACCACAACACAGCTTCTTTGAGGCTTTCTAATCCCAATGCAAGACCACAGCCTCAAAGAAATATCCCCAAGTTGCCTTGGGAAATTTGAATTTGTGTACTCAACCATAGATCTAAGTCTTTTACTTCTAAATCTCTTACTGCCCCAGAAAGAATCCCACCCCGCATTTATCCTGCCACTCCATCTTCTACTGTCCAGTGAGACCCATTGGTCCAGAGCTGCTGTCAGCGTTCATTTACATGAGGCATGGTGGTCAGTCCTTCCCACAGTCCTATAGGACTACAGTTTTCCACAGGGACAGAGTAAATGTGGTTACAAACCAACATGTCTCATGTGTACTCCATGGTCCACCAAATATGATAATTCTGATGCTGCTGAAAACGCTGCTTTGGATTTGGAGAAAATCAGCTTTTCCCTTTCTGTTCTGCTGTGAGTGTTAAATAAAGCTCCTGAATCTCTCACCACTGACAGGCTTGTTTTGGGTGCCGCACTGAGGGATGTTGGTGCAGAACATTGTGCGGACTCTTGGGTCTGTAGTGAAGCACCATGGGAATTCTTGGCCATCTGGATTCCGACAGTAGTTTTCTCTCAGGTCCCTGGAAAACGCAAAGAAGGTCTTTCTCTAATGTGTTCAGATATAAGTGCATGCAGGTGGGTGGGTGAGTGGATGGCTGTCTTATGTGAATGTGTGACTCACTTGCAGGAGTAGGCCTGAGGTAAGAATGTGTGGTTATGGGGATACTGTGAGTCCCAGCGTTGGCAGATGAGTCCAGTGGGTGTCATGTCTACTGTCCCCCTGTAGCCCTCTCCTCTGCCCTGGTAACACTCTGTTGTTTCCACCACATTACTTTTCTGAGGTGTTTCTGTGAAGAGCAAAAAATATCAAGGGGGTTTGTGAACTTAGTCAAAGTGACACAGAACATTTTCAAAGGTTCTTTAGTCGATAGCAACAGCTTGATGTTGCACAATATAGCAGTTAAGGGTCTGGACAGACTAAGGCATATTCCGCAAAAAGAAACAGACATTCAAATGGCCAAACCTTGAGACTGGAACAGTCCTTTAAAAAAATTAAATCTACAAACACCAGACTCCTCACACTAATTATATATACCTTCAGCAAACACAAATACATACAGAGGACACTATAATAAAAAATAGTAAGGCAGTCATAACATTCATATTATTACAAGCAGTGGTCAAATTTTACATTAGCAGTAATTTCTGTGTATGATTTTCCAAAGAGAAAAAGACATCCATCAAGAATTTTGATTGATGATTTACACTTGAAAGGCAAATAAACTGATAAAACCCTAATAATGGTAAGAAGATGTGTGAAATAATGATTGGAACTACAGAGATAGCTGGAGGTAAGTGAACTTAGTAAGTGGGGCAAACTTGAGAGAACTGTAGCACTGCACTGAAACTTTGATGAATTTAATTATAAAATAATACCCTCATAGCATACAACACATTTTCCTTTTGCCTGCCATTTGTAAATGTTTTTTATGATTTCTATGCAGAAGTCAGTTCCCACTGTATCACACAGTGTAGGATTTTATCTCCCAACTGTCAGGACTAAATGGTCCATTGTATAACAGGCAGTTTGCGCCGATCAGGAGTAACAGCCAAATCAAGTCCATCCAGAAATTCCAGCATGAGAGTTGTAAATACTCCCTTTATCGGGTTATAGTGAACATGTTGTAGTAAATGTACAAATAGTAATAAACACCAATGAAGAGTAAAAGATTTAGCACTGAGAAAATACTGAGTGTGACAGCGTCTTTGACGTGATGAATGGCTCACCTGTTTTCCGCAGAATAGTTTCCACCGACCTACAATGACGCTAATATGACCAAAATTGAAAAAAAAAAGAATTTTAACTGCTCTATTTTGTTTATAGAAAGACTGCTCATTACACTCAAGTTACACAAGTTCATTACCCCGACTATTGTGTGTGGTTGCACGCAACAATGTCTAAAGCTGTTGATTTTCAAGACTCTAAAACAGACATTTTCTGCCCATACAATATGTCTAAAAATAGATATGCACTAGTTGTGACAGTAAACAAAAGAACAGGCCTTGACAAAGGAACACTTTGTCTCTCAGTCTCTTGCTCTCTTCTCAGCCTTGTTTTGATTAAGACTAACTGGGTCGTAAACTTGGTCTGTTCCCAACAAACTCCCATATCAGAGAAAGAGACACACAGACTGAATACAAGGGGGTGGGAGATGATTTTTAGTGGGGAAAAGCAGGGTTGGGGGGCAGTGAATCACTGGCTACACATGGAGAATTGCCATCTAGTAAACATGGTGCCAGTACTGCTGATGATTCTAGCAGGCAAACAGGCCAGTAACAGACCCAGGAGAAAAGCTGAGCCCAACAATAACACAACTGCTTCTCTGTTTTATGTTCTTGAGGACTTCAGAGGGGTGTCTCAGTGACTTGACTGACCAGACTCACTGATTGTAAGGTCAACTAAGAGCATAAAGTATCTGTTGGTTTATAACAAAAACCACAAAAC
>OMLM01008017.1:31626-42278 GCA_900302695.1 Helostoma temminkii
TGTAGAGCAGGTGGGGCTGCCTGCAGCCTAGGTCTTCAGAGCCCACCTGAGTGATTCACCAGACGTCCAGACTCACACGTGTAACTTGAAACACTGGCACACACAAAAACATACATGCAACCACACGCACACACACACACACACACAGTTTTACCACTCAGCCTTTCTAAGCAAAGAACCTGCATATTATTACATTAAGTTATTATAATAGCTCTATTATTACATTAATAGTTACGGAATCATTTTAACACTCTATAATTAGTAATATGCCAGTAGCAAGAATAACATTTCAGTCCCCAGGTTGCCACAGATCCACAGAGAGGATTTGTGACCCTAGTTTGAAGATGTTCTCATTTTCTAACAGGTCACTGAGCTGCAGTTTCCCTATAGTTACTGGCTCAACTTAAAGATACAGTTTGTAACTTTCTTCAAACATTTTATATATTAAATATGATTTGAATTACATTTAGAATTTACTCTAAATCTTAAAGTGAGAGATGCTGTTGAAGTCTCTTGTACCTCAGACTCACTGAAGAGTTGCACATGCATGCAGAGATATTCACTGAAGTGTCCATCTAACAGTCAAACAATTTATATTATGTCTACGTGATTTGTAACTTATGGTGCGTTCTTATTTATTGTAGTTTCAGTGGGACGACATCCTGATGTAGTCATGTAGTCTTGGCCAGAGTGTGGCAGAGTAATTGCAAATTAATTTCAAAACTAAAGTCAAAGTAAAACAGCTTCCACCCACAAAAACATAGTATAATTGGCACCCAGTTGTGCAATGTTTTTAAGAATGACACATACTTTTAACTTTTTTTCATTAATGCATTTGCCCCACACAAATCAAGAACCTCATTTTGCCACTTAATGTACATTAGGCCCCATCTAAATACAGAGAAAATCCACAAATCAAGCCCAAATCTAGGCTGAAACGGAATGTGTTCCGTGGAGGCTGTTCACCTGGACAGAGTTTTCCAGTTTTACGCATGCCAATCACACTTAGCGCACATGAACACACACATAAACACACAGCATGCTTGCAAACCAAGAGAAGAAGAGAAAGAAAAAAACAAGGTAGTGTAGTGTACAGACAATTGTGTGGTCATGTTTATGGGTTTGAAAAGCCTGTGGCATTTCCTGATAATTGATGCCATAATGTATTTGGTGTTCATTCCAACCCTCAGTTTGTCTACCAACACTTTATTCTATCTTTTATTCTAAAGTATTTTAAAGGCTTTGTTTGGCTTATGCTGTGCCCGTATTGGGTGGGGGTTTGTAAGAACAGGTGCCAAAAACTTGGAACAATCACAGGATGATATGGAAAACCTATTAACACCCTTTTTTAGGACTAACATTCTTTATGTATTTTCCTTTTACAGTAAATAAAACCCATGTGGAATTTCATAATGGTCAGTAAAACATGAAGGTCTGTCTATTTAGCTCCTCTAGAGACCCCTAGTCACCCTGATGCCGTTGCCCTGCTGTGCTGATGATGGAAAAACTGTGACCTCTGTTATTGATAACAGGAAGTGTAGACTTTTTTCATTATTAGTAAAAAAATATGGTGCCAATTAAAAATGTTGCAGCTAATGTAAACCACATTATAGTTACCAGATACAGGGAAGTTTATTCAGACAGGGTTGATTGACCCCAGTGTGTCACGACTCAGGGGTTACTGAGAGTGTCGGAGGTAAATTTAGAGCTAATGGTTGACTCAGTTATTGTCACAATAAAATAAAAACAGACAATACTGTTCCAAAAATAGCATTTGCTGATAAAAGTCTACGCAAATGGATGTTATATTACGATCAAAGTAATGTTAATGAACTTTATAGAGTTCTACTAAAGACATTCTGATCTTGGCAGATCCAGACATGGGTCATGTTGTTGAAGCAGCATCAAATTCATGTGTCACTTCCTGCAATTAGTGGAACAAACCCAAAAAGCCACATTAAGACTTACCATCAATGAGACAGTTGGATGGAATGCTATTTATTAAAAAGCAAAAAGTAATATTCAGCAGAAATAGATTTATTGGATCAGCAGTTCAATGAATAAGACTGTTGGGGGAGAAAAATCAGTGTTTGTTCAATTATTTTTAACCAAAAAAAAAAACTGTCACTCAAATTAAATTTCTTTATTGTATTGGCGATTGTATTTTTTGACATCACTACAATACCACAGCGACTGCATCAAATTCTTGATTGAGAAGAACGACGGGTTTTTTAAACAGGCGAGTTTTAAACAACCGCACGACAAGCAAATAATCTAAACCATTCATATGGATGCAAAAATGAAGCATTCCTAAACACAACATCCTTTGACCTGTCGATCCTCATGTGCACACGTTTGCTACAAGTGTGAGTTGAATCAAAAAAACAAACAACAGCTTACGTAATTAGTTTTTTGTTTCAAACCAAGCTAAATATGGACATATGCTTGGCCAGTCATCTACTCTAAGGCATGTGAAAAAACTGTAGTCTTGGCCTGCAAACCTCTTCTTTCCGATCGTATCCTCTACTATTAAACAATGGAAGAATAAGAAGGGAAGGTGCTGCATCTGCAGATGTGACTCCTTTAAGCCACAACTTGCACAGTGACTGTGGTGCTACAATGTACATCAGCAATACAACTGATAAGTTGTGATGATTTTAAAAATTATGTCTATACTGATATAAAGAAAACAAACAAATAAAAAAAACCCAACAGATTTTCAAAAATGTTTTTTCACTTGAGTCTCTTTTTTCTGTTTCTGTTGTGTTCCAAATTACAAATTGAAATAAGCTGTAGAACTTGTCCTTGCTTTTCCCCACGTCTGTAACTTCTTAAGCCAGGCATGTTAAAGGGTGTGACCTCGTCTTCATTTACAAGGGTATCTAGTTACAGCCTCCCTTCTACTTTATCACTATAGAGTGCACGTACGTAGACCTCCCAGTGTCACACATCTCTAAGAAAAACAAATGTCTTTATAGACTCCATTTGCAACTGTGGCCAATATTGATTCTTAGATTACCATCAAATAAACACAGATACCATCCAATACAACTTCTCTTTACCACTGGTGTAGGCATGTGGATTTCTGTCCAGGTAGGAGATGGTACTGCTGTCTGTGCCAATAATGTTGCCAGATGTGTCACAAGATTTAAAACGCGGGGATAAGAGAGAAGTGAGGCCTCTGTGGGACACAATCTGCCACGCTGTGTGTCACCATACATACTATTACTATTGCTTTTAATTTAGGTTAGTCCTGGTTCTCTGATCTCATTCTACATCATGTTAAATTTCTTCTGCATATGTGTGTGGGGCACGTTTGTACTTCAGGACGGAGGAGGAGGAACACAGGAAATAACTGGTTTGTGATATTTTTTTAAGAGCAATTAGATATTCTCATGGGTGGTCATTTCGGCTGTACACTACTATGTGTGTGCACTGTATGCACTAATGCTTAGTAATGCAGTCTATACATAAACAGTAGTTTAAAATTACAATATACAAGTCCAATTTGAAAGAAGTTGGGACGCTGTGTAAGATCTAAAAGCAAAATACAATTATTTGTAAATCTCATAAACTCATATTTTGTTAATAAGAGAACATAGAAAACTTTTTAAACTGAAAAAATGAACCATTTTAAGAAAGAATGAATGTAATATTGAAATGATCACCCCTGAAAATATACTAACAGCAATTTAGTGTGTGTCAGGTTGTTTAAGTGATACACTGTGACATCACTTCTCACCTCACCTGGCCACAACTGTCAGTGTTAAACAAGAGGATAGTGGAATACACTGTTTCAGCTTGATGTAACTATATACTTAAAACGTCTGAGAATCTAGCTAGTGGTAGCACGAGACTAAAAATACATTGTTCCAACAAGTATTAGCTCTGTACAGTAAATACGAATAACTGCCCTTCTCTGATTGGTTTAAAGGGCAAGCCCTGCTCTGCACTGCTACCAGACAGTTTCACGAATGTAGGTCAAACAAGACAGCATCTCTCCACATTAAAATAAGTTTTGAAACATAGAAAAGACTAACTGGACTGAACAGAAATGTACTTTTACTTCATACACACACAGATGCAGATGCTCTTTCCCTCTTCAGCAGCTGTTTCTCTCTGCAGCAAGGATGACATGCTTGGTCTACTCCCAGTGGAGCCAAAGTAACTGCCCAGATGTGACAGAATAAAAAGCACTTCAGGACAACAATACAACACTTTTATTGTGAATATATTATATTTGCACAATAATCAACACCATATTATAAACATTTTTCTTTTCTTTCCCTTTCTCTTTTATACAGTAAATAGTTTTAGTGTACAAATGTATACAAAATGTATTCAGGCTAGTCAAGTTCCACAAAAGAGTAATTCATGTACAGTATTAAAGCACAATCAGATATCGGAAGGACACGCACATGCCTGCACAAAGACATGGGACCCCCAGGGTAAAACACAAGTCAACACCCGACTTTGATAGACAGGCATAACCTGAACACTCAACACCAACAGGTCACCATGAAGGCAAGGTGGAGAGAACTCAGCTTTAATAGTTAAATTGTACATGTGTTAGCTTTCTTTTTTATGTGTTATGATAAAGACTATGCAAAATAATCACTGGCAGAACTGTATTCTCTCCAGCAGGCCTTAATGCTGACCATGGGCATAAACAGCATTCAAACACAGAACAAGCTCATCCAATGACACTGCAGCGTTTCGACACTGAGCCTTCAGTATCTGCTTCACAGCACTTATACAGCAACACAAAGAGGAAACAAGCATAAGGAGAACAGCAATGAGGAAAAAGAAAGAAAACAGTCATTTTGATATGCTGATCTCATTCACAAGTCATCTTGGCTCCTGAGTCTGGTGATCCAGAAAGGGAACAGAAACAGGACTAATAAACACTAGGTGGTTGGAACACAAGCTCAAGTCTGGTTTAGATTTTTAATCATAGAAGAAAATGATTTTCCTCTCCCATGACCAAAATCAGTGGTTGTTTCTACTATTGTCTGGACCACATTACATTAGAATAACTGCAGCAGATATAGCCCATTTCGCCACATATTACTGCAGGGACTATCCTCTCTGCTATGCTGCATCAAGCAATAGCACAGAAGCATACACGGTGAGAATTCAGCTGTGATGCATTGCTTCGCTCAAATAACAGACTGCTTGAGCTACTATATAGGCACTGGGAGTTTGGTGCATCAAATTCAAAACAACCAAAGCTGTCAGACCAAGTACATATCTCAAATTGTAATATACCAACAGAATTTGATTGCATGGGTATTCTGTGACCTCACTTACTGTATTTCTCAGTGAGGCATCTAAGGTATCTACCTCTATCTAGCAAATGTAACTTGAGTACTCATGTACACCCACATCTGAGGAATCTCTTAAAATAAACTAGCTGACAGATTCTCTGTAGTAGGTTTGTGTGTTTCTGTGGTCCTTGGTACTGTGTGGAGCTTTGGTGTCAAAGTACCGGTGTTGTCTTTAGCTCTGTACTGAGCACATGCTGCTACAATACAACACCAAGCTAGTCATGAAATGCTTGTTGATCTGGAGTACAAACAAATTAAATAGATAGGTACAGTACATTTAAAAACACAAACATAAGGGATATAGTTGCACTGGTTGCTGAAATAAACAATCATTACAGCATAATGATTCATATGCAATAAATATAATAAGCAACAAACAATATTGACAACTACACAAATAAATGCTGTCGGTGGACATACAGGCTTTGAATGATATTTAGTTGGCATAGTGGGACAATTCTTCAACCTCTGTTGAATAAAACAGAGAAAAAAATGAGGCAGAATTAAAGGGTTTGGTTAGCTCTTACTCTTGCACCATAGGAGAGTATTAAGGAGTATATCATGAAAATGAGTGCAGCTGAGCACAGTAATGTGTCTCTATTTTTAAAAACAATGAGGAAGAAATGAATGAGCACCCTTTGGCATTGGAAAATGGAAATGCTGATATTGGTAATTCAAAAGAAAAAAAAAAGTTTTGTTGAAAATATTCTGCATACATCCTGTATGGCATAACTGGAGTGTCTTCTGGCCTCTTGTGAAATGAGATGATGACCGGTGTGTAAAAGTGTGTGCAGGGGTCATGAGTGTTGTAAGGATGTGATGATCCACAGTAGCAGCAATTGGAGCCCAAGCATTGGCCAAACACACGGGCTTAGGCAGGTCCCTCCCCCACAGTCAGAATCATCTTCCTGTTGGACAAATGAGTTGTCAATGAATCAGATAAACAATCATCTCTTACATGTAGTGTACTCTGCTATCTTCATCTACACTTATTTTACTTAAAATAACAAGCATTACA
The DNA here is from genome assembly GCA_900302695.1 of Helostoma temminkii. NCBI lineage: Eukaryota > Metazoa > Chordata > Actinopteri > Anabantiformes > Helostomatidae > Helostoma > Helostoma temminkii. Next base: position 37,972 of record OMLM01008017.1, read on the forward strand.
TGGCAATATTGTATATTATTTCCAACTGCATGGCGTCATACACATGAACCTAAATGTACCTGTAATATTAAAGTAATCTTTTGACATTGTATGTATATAAAGTAAAATGAGAGGATATCACTTTTTTTTATATTATAGCTCTACACTAGAAACACTGAGCTGCACTGGGTGTGTACTATACTTTATACAGTATTTAATAGGGAATGTTTGATAAATAAGTGCTAAATCACTTATTGGCTGCATGCAGCACTCTTTTTTTTTACCTGCTCAGCTAACTGGTTGCTGGCAGTAGCAACAAAATACTCCTTTTTGCAGTTATAATAGTGCTGCAGACTTCAGTGTATGTATGCACGAGTACCTAGCTAAAACATTGTGGGGCTTTCTTGTATCTGATGAAAGTATTCAGGATATCCGTGCATGCCAAAGACCTAAACGAAAGAGGTGGGAATCATCTGTACTCAAAGGGCAGGAAACCCATATGAAGCTTCCTCTGTTTACTCCACTGACAAAATGGACTGGCCTGAACACCAACTGCCTTCCTATGAGGAGCTGAGCCAAATTTAACGGGACAGATTGAAATAGGAAAAGGGATGCAGCCTACATTTATTCTGTTCATCTACTTCCTCAGCCATTCCTCCCCTTCCCTTTACCTCCCAACAATATAAACACATGGGCACATGAATTGGTGGGTTGTTATGTGTATGATCTAAGCCTTTAGAACACAATGAAAGACTGAGTTCACAAAGATAAGGGAAATATTTTTTCCAAATATTTAGACGTCTTATAAACTGTTCAAAGTTGGGTGGTGATGCGATGATCTCACACATAATTTATCCACCTTGCTCTTTTGTTTTACTGAGTTCAAATGGTACAAAACATGAACTTCTGTTTGATTTTTCATGGGAATCTACGTATGTGTGTTTGCTATTGCATCAGGTCTATCTACTGTATTGCAAACATTGAAACCCAGAAAAAAAATCTGGTTTGAGGCAACAAATGTAAATCTAAATGTGCCATTCCATATTTCTTAGCGCTTAGTTGACACAGCATTTAGGAGTTCTAAATAAAATAGTGATAGCTGCAGATACATTTAGAAATTTGTGCTCCCATTATTGAATTGGGGTGGTATGATGCTCTTATATCAAAATGATTTAACACTGTTCACTGCCAAGATTTAATCTGCTCTCCATCTGTTGAGGTAAAAAAAAAAAAAAACAATAAAACATGTAGCATTCTGTTAGTGAGATGCAAACTGTACAACAAAAAAACATCCCATCTCTTCCTTATTAAAGTGCGTTAATTACTTACAGTAATGGGCCATTTCATTTTCCAAATATTTATGTATGAGAAGATCCAGATTGGTACCTGGTACATTAAATTGGTCCCTCTGTGATTTTGCAGACCTTTTTAGGGACTAAGATGACTAAAATGCTTGATTTACAGCAACTTTTCTAAAAAAAATGTGATGCATGCTGCTGTGCTTTGACCAGTTTTTGTAATAAATGGTAGGAACAAATAGTAATAGTAAACTGTAAATACAGCTGTGACTTGCTCTAAGAAGAATAAACCTCACTATTGTGAATATTCTAAGTAAAACATGTGCGCACACTGTGTCACAGCAAGTCAAGGCACAGCATGAATTGGCAAAGACACCTCCATTACTTTGTAATGCTAACCATGATTATGTAATATGAATTATACTTTCAGAGCTTGCAATAAATCTGGAAGCAACAGTATCTGTCACAGTGATTTGAATGATGAGAGGTTGCATTAGCTCTACTATGCCAGGTGTATGGATTTCATGGGCAGTACAGAGTGTAGGTCAAATTTGCAGAATGGTGATTGGATGAAATTGCAAAGGTGTTCAGAATTCATGGGGTCTAACTGAATGTGTCAACTGTTGTGATTGCAACATTGCAAATTACTTAAAGGACTGCATAAATGGAAATAAATATTCATGTGTTTGTGGGTGGGTGTAAAATTTTTACATGGGTAAAGGTCCAACTATTACCCAGCACATTTTACATAAGATATTTTTAAAAATTACTAAATCTACATGCCATCCAATTGTAAAGAGTGCCTTGTCACTGTACTGCAGAGCACACTCCAGTGGCTCAGCTCTCAGTGAAGATCACTGTGGTTTGTGTCACACAAAGCTTTTTTGGACACCAACCCTGAACTCAGCAGCAGAAACAAGAAGATAGGTGCAGGCCTCAGGGCAGAACCATTGCTGATTGGGCACAAGGGCTCATCCTACCAGACAAGAGCAGCAGCCATTGGGATGCAGAATCATAAAACAAAAATGACAGATGATACAGTAAGTGAAAACATGATATGAAGCAAGAAAAATCAAATCAAATGAGTGATAATTCCATGCAGATTTACATGCAGTAAAAATTAACTGTAATAGGCACTAAGGAAAATAATGTAGTGTGGATCAGAGTGGAGGAGCAGGCAGCGAACAGTGCTTTGAATCTGTCCAGAAAGAAAATTGATAGAGACAAACTGGAAATCCTCACTACTAGAGCTGCATCCAGATATGTTCTGTGCACTAAAACATGTGTGGTTGTGTCTTACGTTTTCATTGTTATCAAAACACACATCCGGCCCTTTGCGGTATCTGGGGTTCTGAGCCAGCTCGCATGGGTCTGGACCTACAGCTGTGGGGTCATTCTCAGGAAAATGCAGTTTATTATCAGCTCTGCACATTTAGCATTTTTAATAGCAATAGTTACATGATGTGCTGACTCTTAATTTCCTTGCTAAAGGCCATATGCAGTTCCAGCTCATCAGCCTTGGCTAGAAATCCTCTGATTCTTCACCAGATGTTTGCTGATGTTCTATTAACATTTAAGAGAGATTAAAATAAAAATAATTACGTCCATAAAGATAATCCTATAGTAATATCTGCTACTTTATAAAGTGAAGCAGTAATTTGTAATGTTTTTGCTATTATGTCTCTAATCACATAAACACTTTATTCTCGTAAACACATTTAAATTAATCTTGATCTTTAAGCCATGCTTCATGTGGATGTATAGTGTGTCAGTGTTTGTTTGTATTCAGTTATTAGCTGGAGGCCACTGCTGTAACCCAATGGTGAACTCTTATGCTGACACCTTTAATGTTATACCAGCAGGAAGCTACATTCAAGACACATCGCTCAAATATATATATTATTAGTACATATACACACATGTATGAAAAAGAAGTATATTCAAGTATACTATTAGTATATATCTTTCAAAAATGAACTAAAAATGAGCAAGTATACTTTTTATGTACTTATCAGAGGTAAACTAAATGTGGGCCAATTTAGTCCCAAGAAGTATTAAAATAGTATATTAGCAAGTATACTACAAGTACATAGAAGTATACTTACTATGCTTGAAGTATATTTGAAGTATACTGAATAGAATAAACTTTAAGTTTACTACTTTTTCTGTAAGGACATGTAAACACACCTCTGTTCATACGCTTAATTAATCCTGATGGTAGCATACCGTCCAGATTAATTTAAATAAGGCAATCTAATCTGGGAGTAATGTGAGACCAGCTTTCATATGCCGTGCATCTGGTTTACTGGTCACCCATGAACATTCAGGGGAGAACTACTACACACTCTTTAGGTGTGTGTCCTTGTATTGAGAGTTTAAAGCTCTGCTGTCAAACAGCTGATGGATGGAAGAGTAAAAAGGAAGTTTGATGTAATGTTTAATTTTCATGAGCTGAGTGAAAGGATACACGGTTGTTCAGCCTGTCGTAATGGTCTGGGGTCACATGACAAACATGTTGCCTTGGCATCAGTGATTAGGAACACCAGGTTGGTGTTTGGCAGCTTCTCAGCACGATACATCCTGGAAAGCACATGTTCCACACATATATGTAAACATAAATACAGTCTATACAAATACATGCACATTACACAGCATACACAGTATACCTCTTTCCTGTTCTTTTGATTGTCTTTTTATGCTAGACATGAACATTTCTGAGCCTGCAGTTGTTAACATTGGGGAGCATAGCACCAGACACGTGGGATTCATAACACCCTGTAATTACAGCCATATTTAACCCCCTCAGACATCCCAAATTGACACAAAATGAGGTTAGAGCAAAGTAAATGTTCAGTGGTCCATAAATGTGTATATTAGTGAGTTTGAAGCACTGTCAGGGAGTGAGGGAAGAAAAACGGATAAAAGAGCTTTTGTGCCTCCCTTTGCAATTCCGGTCACTGACAGATCAAGGTAATCTGTGTCTGATCAAAACTCATCAGAAAACAGCTGCCTGAAATCAGGCTGCAAAAC
>OMLM01008018.1:0-14033 GCA_900302695.1 Helostoma temminkii
CTCTCCGGTTGGCACCAGTTCCTCAGCCCCCACCACTGCTGCAGGCTGATAGTTTGGTCTCTTCTGTTGGGCAGAGTGTGCAGAGTGTGCTCTCTGTTGTACTTAGCCAATTGCAACTTCAGGGAATGTTTAAGTAAAGTATGTTTCACTAAAATATTTTCAACATAAGCTACTGAAAGGCAGTGCTTCTAAACATGAATGACATACTTTTTGTGCTGTCCCTTACTAAACCTTCCAGAGGAAACTGAAGAAAGCCTCTCAGGTGGTATTAAGACTTTTGAGAGTGTCTGTATTAGCTACATTATACATGGACAGCACAGAGTTAATGCCAGGAATCAGACCAGTTGTAGCATACTGCATGTTACACTGTTGTGTAGAATCTATAAAGCTGCAGAATGACTAAACTTTGGCAGAATGAAAAGTAAAGAATATCTAAAGCAGAAAATAGAATTGAAAAGATGCCCAGGTACTGGTCAGGAAACGTCCTAGACAGTAGACAGTTGGAACTAGTTCTCAACCATAGTCATTGATTAAATAATGATCTATTATGAGGTGAAACACATGGATAATGAGGTCCAGAGTAAGCAGACTGTGTTTCTGATACTTTCTCTGTAACTATGTGGAACAAGTATGTATTTTTACCCAGTAATTTTATACTAACCTTGAAACATGATAAACAACATCAATTATATTAAGTGTGATGCAAATGTTGTGTTATTTTTTCACATTTTATTTCCTGAGCACAGAAGCCCTGCATAGAAAGTAAGTTTGTTTTCCACTGCAGTGCATCTCGGATGGGGTGCTGGGTGGGGGCCATGTTTGCAGCACCACATACAGTAATATAAAATTCAACAACGACCCAGGTTTCAGTGACTGAAGTGTCTGAGAATGACCATATTGACTGCACTTCAATTTTAAAATAAAATCATACCAGAAATTTTCTAGTTTTGTTGCTCAGTTGTGGTCATATTGTAGCCTGTAATTTCAAAATATTTACAGTACAAGTTAGACACTAAGCACATCATATATGTACCATGTAATATTAAAGAACATAACCTTTTGTTTAAATATACCTGCACCATAATTCTTGTTTGTTTTAAATCCAATATTGTTTCTTTGCACATAGTAGTTACAAAATACTTACAGTACAACTATGTTTCAGTTTCCATCTTGTTGCCATATAAATACAATCTGTATCTGTACTTCCTGTACTGTACAGTATACATAGTTGTAGATATAGGACAGAAGGGGTGAAGGTATATAGTCTTACAGGAGTAACGGTATACAGTCCTGGGGTTTGTTTGTTTTGTTTTCAGAAATCCATATGAAATGAGTTTAACCTATAGTCCTGTATAGAATGTGCTGGATAACTTGGTCCATCACACAAGGAGAAAATTTGAGTCATTCAAATGAGCCATTCAGATGCTCTGGTAGATAGTACCAATTTCAATTCAATTCACTTCAAGTTTATTTATATAGCGCCAAATCACAACAAAAATCATCTCAAAGCACTTTATAATGTAAGGTTTAAGACCTTACAATATAACTAAATAATAAGAAAAACATTTTTCACTAATACTCAGCCCACTAGCTTTCCCTAATCCTTAGTCAGTTCTGTAAGTGTCTGAACCCAAACATAAAACATATACATATAAAACAAGTTTGAGCCATATATATCACCATGTTCAGATATTTTAGCTGAAGAAAAAATGGATGCTGTATCGGATAATTTGGCCGGACAAAAATCAGTTGCCTGTGGACTTTTAATTGACATGTTAGGTATCAATGTTTTTGCGGCTTGTAAAGAGAGACACAAGTGTTTCGTGTCGTCTGTGTCCAAGCTATGAAGGACACCAAAATAGTTGACTGATTATGTGTCAGCCGTCTTTGCAGGTCATGTGATCCTGGCATTGGAGTACAGAGTCTTGCTGGACAGAGACAGTTTTTGCTGCTGCAGATATGGTGGTGTGGCCGTATTAACAGAGCTTGTAACAGCAACAGATTCTGAAGGCCCCACTGAAGACACGGAGGAGCTGAAATATTAAATCTACCTCTGCCTCTGTGATAACCTTTATAAATTGTAAAAAATAACAGGGCTACAAAAGCATCTCAAGTTTACAGCGAGTGGGAATCTAATACATCCTCAGCAAAACATGAACAACAAGCACCAATAGATAAGCAGACTCTGCTGTACTGATTGACCCAGTGTCAAAGAAGGACAAACCTGTGCACCTCACTGTATATATATTTTATAAGTCTCATCTGTGGTGCCTCTGTTTCCAGGAGACACACAGCTGAGCACATCAGCTGCCCACACATGTATGTGTTTGTTCACTGCTGAGGAGACAGTGCCCTTGAAGACAATGATTGGCTACATTCCTTTGATGTCTCAGACTACTTTCCAGTTTGTATTTTTGTATTGCCAGTGTGACTATTATATTCCCAACCTCTCAGATGCTGCAGATGGCTGTGTTGTGTAATGAGGCCCCACCCCAACAAAAAAGCTTTTTTGGTAAAGAGGCATACCTGCGAGCTAGAACAGCTGAGATCTGCTAATGCTACCTTTCAGATGATGAGCACCACATCACCTGCAATCGTTCCAACAACATACCCAAGGAAATCAGAATAGTGTCTCCACAACTCTGTGCACTTATTAGGCTGCGTTTATGCTGATTAGGTGCTGCATAATTTTTGGGCCAACATAGTGTTTGCAGTGAAAACAGTATTTCTAATACAGTGGTTTAAACAAGATGCCATAACTATCACTGAGTATAATGCCCACCCTCCCACAAATTACAGGTCTTTGAACCCTCTGCCCCCCAGTGCCAACTTTTCTCTGTGACCAGCAGGATGTTAAATTGGACTAAACTGCCCTTGGTGTTTTTCTACAAAAACAGTGCCAGTGATCATCATGGAGCAGGGACTGATTCGGCAGAGCTGTGGGACCTCCAAAGAATGCAACATGCAACCTCAAAAAAGACAGAGGCTCGTCATGGAGCTGCATGGTATGGCCACAGCTCTGTCCACAGGAAGGCTCTTTTTCTTTTTGATAGACGTGTCAAGTTAAATATTTTAGGCACCAAGGTAATTTTCAAGACTTTGCTAAGACAATAATACATTGTCATAAGGAAGCACAACTTCATCTACTTACAGTTACAGATCATCAAACAATAACACATTGTTTTATAACCTCATCATATGTTTAATGAAATGTTTTACTATGTTTTATAATGAAAAGAAACTAGCAACTAGACTAACTAAAGGTGGTAGAGTGATCAGGAAAGTTTACATATAAAAGAATATGACTTGGAAACAAGTGCAAATATCTAAAATAATGCAATACTGGGGCATCCTTTGCCTGTCCTTGGAGCACCCCAGGGTGCCACTGACCAAACATTGGGAACCCTGCTGCAGAGTGAATCCAACCCCCTGAATGTTTAGTGCCTGCCAGATGTTCTGAGGGGCTAGCTGTCCGCTTCCAGCAGCTACAGTGGATGGTCTGAATAAGGAGGTCATGGCTGTTTATGTATGTTCCACAGGCATTCTGGGCCAGCAGTGTGACCTCAGAGAGCCACTGAAGTGAAGCCAACAAGTGAGACAGCTGCTGCCAGTGGTCCACTGAGACCTGATCTAAAAGTCTGATATACTCTGGCACTCTGCAGGCCTTAGATACCCACCATTACACTGGCTGCACACTGTGAAAAGCCATAAATAAACATTCAGGTGTTCTATCAAAGTGTCTGTGGAAGTTGTATGAAAGTTAAATTAGCTATGGTTATTGCTGCATTATGCATTATGGAGACATATTACACAACCCAGGACCTATCTCTACTTGGCAGCAGAACTAGGGTGGATAAGAGACTGTTTGTTCCACCTTCAGTGATGGAAACATTGTTTTCTCCATCTACATAAGGTAAGTGTGTCAGGTTTCACTGGAATAGTCTGTTCCCACATCTGACTTTGTATGCTTTGTGTGTGTGTGTGTGTGTGTGGCTGGGAAGGTAAAATATAATGGAAGTTAAAGAAGAAAGAAACATAAAAATAAGCAAAGTGAGCACAGTCATAGCCTGAATTACTGTGGATAGTCACTGGAGAAGAAGAACATCCTGATTTAACTAATGAACCACAGCTGGGCTGAGATGTATCACCATGGAGACCATTATTAGTATGAGTGAGTCAAAGTGAATAATAGTAATTGGCTCTGTCCTTGGAGTTTTTAAAGGTGCACGTGTCACTGACAAGTAATGGCTAACATTTAAAACTAAATAAATGGGATTTTCTACATTTTCTAAGAAATTAAACATAATTGGGACGAGGTGTGTTTTTTCTCAGCTGTTCTAGTGCACTTCATGTTTGTTGTTTGTTTTTGCTATATTCACCTATTCAACCTTATAAAAAGGGCTGGCTGAAATATGACTTTTCATTTTAAACAAACAGTGGAGCTTTCACAGAAAGTCCTGCTGCAGACAGAAGCAGTGCAGCCTAAGCTTAGCTGCTACTGTATACTAACTCATCTCTTTATCAAAACTGGCACAAAATACACACATCCTTCAGAAACAACATTAGATGTGTATAAACTGTTGGTCACTAAACTCTCAACCTTGTCACTAGCTAAACTCCAGTTTGGGAAAATGTCAGGCTCTGACATTATGCAGAGTGGGATTGTGTGCCATGAGGGGAAACGCTGCTTTAAGTTGAGCAACTACAGGAGCTTAAACGAGAAATTATTACTAATTATTACTATTATTAAGGTTAACAGGTTATATAAAGGCTATATAAAAACAATGTAGCATTAAATTACATTAGTATATTCCACATACATGTGTCAGTATAGTTGTTTTCCATCTCCTCCTTCACTTCCCCTTTCAAACCTAAACTCTGCCTCTCTGTTCTTACACAGCCTGACTGACTGTTACTAACTAATCCCGTTTGTGGTTGCATCGCAGTTTGTCTGTGTATGTCCCATAATATAATTCACAAGATGTTACCTGGCAGCACATGAAAATATTAGAGCACACTAACACTAGCTGTAGTGGTCAAGTCCTCCTTCTAAAGTTGGAGTTTTCAGCTTGAGCCATTCACGCTGCTCTCATATTCACTCGCAGGCACATGAAGAGCAGCGACGGGTGTGTTTCAGGACCCAGGCTACTGTGGCAGGCAGAAAGGCACAGTTAGATCTGGCAGAGTTGGTTTGGTTATGCAGCAGCCTTCATTGAGGGAGCTGATCCATGGTACTCAGTGTTTCCCACTTCACATGCTCTCACAACTTCAACAGCTCTACCTAAGTTCAAGCCTGTTCTTACAGATGAGCAAAGGAATATGTGAATAACATAATGGAAAAAATAATACTTAAATATCTTCAACAGCCAGAAGCCAATTATACACAGGACTGTGAGCTGGCTCTAAGGAAACATGAAAAAGAGCAATGTCTAAAAAAGCATGCACATATTTATCGCTTCAAGAGTTAAAATAAGGTCTGAACATTTCCATTCTCAATAACTGAGCAGATCCTTGTAAATGCCCTGGCTGACATTTTAAATCAGTAAGAGCAGCTACATCATGCAGAATCTAGTTTGCATGATATAGCCAGAGCAAACAGTAAACAGGTAAGTCAGTCTGTCCGAAAAGTGGAACAAAACAGGGTTGTGCTGAGTTTACACAGCAACAGGCTCCAGCACAGTGTCTACTGGAAACATTTCACTGACACATTTCTTATACATAGACCACATTGGTCTCTGCTGCATTGATTGGCCAGTTTTACTCCAAATGCTCATCATTTGTGGTGAGGATGGGATGTGATACAGTATAACATCTCCCAGCTTAAACTCACAGCACCCTGGCTACACACAAGCCATAACACTGTGGACTGAGAAACAGGCGTTTAGGAAAAGCTCTGTGAGTTCAGGCTATTGTAAACTGTGATTATTACTCTGTGCAGCATTTCTTTCTAATTTCTAATTTTCTGTTTGCCTCATTGTCATAGCAGATGCTATAAAGTAGATCTAGTTTTAAAAAAGCCTGTTAAGAAGTGTCTTTGTTGTTTTGGTCTCCCTATTTACATCAATCAGGGCCCAAAACATTAGAGACACTTCTTAACTTAACGTACTCCAGTACCACTTCATTGCCTATAATTAACTTAATAATGCACATGTAGTAGAATTATCACATTTCTGACAGTTTAATCTTAAAAACTGAAAAATTATAACTTTGCAAATGTAGAATTCATGGCAGAGATGTTGTATTGTATTGGATTATACAGGTAGTCATAATGTTATGCCTGATCAGTGTACATGCTTGTAGCTATTTTGGATGTGACAATGTGTTTTTTGCTTGTACTTGAATATAGTATATGGCTGCTTTTAACCATTTTAACAATCTCTGTGATTGTTCATTTGAAATGACAATAGAGATGATCACACATGCTGCCATTTGGTGACATCACAGAAACCAGGAGAAGACTGAATCAAGGTTTCATGTCTTCGCTCTTAAAAGAAAAGCTAAATTTGATTATGATGAGTGTAATGGTAATTGAGCAGCATTTTGGAAGCTAGTAAAATCCTCCAAGATTCTCATAAAAATACCACGATTTCAGAATGCTCAACAGGACACACGCTGGATCAGAACTTTTTTCCTTTGGTGGAAATGTATAATAGTTTTTTTCACAGGAGCAGCGTGGACACTTCTGAGCCACTTCACATTCTGCAGCAAGTGACATTTCTATTTTAGCAAGTACAACAGTGAGAAAGAATCAGCTTCACTACATCTGTTCACAGATGACTGTTTTCACTGTTTGCTCAGTATTGCTAAGTTAAGAATGTTTCTATGTTTACTACAGTAGCAGTGTGTTTACTACAGTAGCATTGTGGATAGAACAGTATATATAATGTATGCAAGTAGCAACAGAGAGTAACATCTGCTAACCAGTAAACTTCCTCCTGTAATCTTTACTTGTATTCCTCATATGTGATCTGACTCTGGCTCCAAAGTTTACACTATGAATGATAAAACTATCTATAAACTATAAAGCTACAGACACTATATATGTAGCTTCTGGGTGGATGGAAGAACAGGGTGGTGCTCAGTTATTGTGTGTCTCAACCATGGCTCAGCGGGCACAGGTGGCAGGAGCTAAAAAGCTCAGAATTGTTCTGCACAGAAGCTCATTATAGGAAAAATAATTTGGAATTGAAAATGGCACAAAACTATTTCAGTGTTATAAAAATATGAACCAGAAATGATGTCATTTTTAAGGCCTTTATGTTAGATGTTGCAACTTATTCTACAATTAAATTGCATGCTTTAGAAGCAGAGGTTGTTAGTGTGAGGGTTTGTTATGGCCTTTCTTTTGCTTTCAGACAAATTTACCCTCTGAGAGTAAAACAACGTCAAGGAGATATTCTCCCACCAACATGGGTTATTATCCAGAATTTATAGACCACATTTAAGCTACAAGCAGGGTGCTTAGTTAATCCTCTGGGTTCTATCCAATTAATGCCATTTTCTAGGCCCATTTCAACATGTAATTATAGTGTTAGTGAGAGTGTGCATGGCTTCAGTAGAACTGTAAATGTCAATACAGTTGTACTCTTTAGGATCTTTCATAAACACAAATAGTAAAACATAAAATAAGTGTTACAAAAGGCTTCATATTTTTCCAGTTCTGAGTGGACAGTTACACTGAAACTGTGCTAAACTTGTGAGCACTTTTCATTTCTTGTCTTCATCAAACATTTCATGCACAGTGAAGAACAGTGAGAATGTAGACAGACAGCAGGTACAGTGCCTATAAAATCTTTTTCATGTTTACATTCATTTATATTAATGCATGTTCACTCTGACATGAAAGAGTCTTTCTGTTGATCAGTGTCAACAAAGCCAAATTAAATCTATGATGAGTCTGTGTTAGTTTAAAGTTGGTTTAACTTTAGAACCATGTATATAACTGTTTGTATTTCCACAGGCTTGAGAGCCACGTAGAGCCTTGTGATGAAGTCTTTACACTACACCTCTGCCTTCACAGCACTGCTAACTGTAATTACAACACCAACCACTTTAGTGTCTCTGTATGATTGTTGTTCCTGAGCTTTGGCTGAAGACATTGGTCATGATAATCCAGTCCTCAACCCCTGACGCAATCGTTCTTAGTTCTAGTCCAGCAAAGAGTTGAAACAAGTTTACCTGGCCGGGAGCCGTTTCTTTGGCTGCAGAAACGCAAAGAACTGGTTTGAAATTAAGTACTAGCTCTGCTTTTTATATTTGAAATATAAAACCAGCATGGCTCTGAGAGCTGAGGGCTTTCTGTAGGCAGCAGTCAGCTGCTAGAACCTCAAGCCAGAACCAAACACGGAGAAGCTGCTTTTAGCTACTATTCTGCACACAGATGAAACAAACTTTCTGAGCACACTTTCAAACCTAAATGGAAAAGCCTGCTGCTTTCCTACATCTTTGATTAATTGGTTTCTCTTCTGCACTTTTCTTCCTTTCCTATTGCATTCAGGGTCATTTAAAATGTATTACTGCACTCTTCTGTTCTGTAGCTGTGTTTTGTGTTTTATGTTCATTTCAAGTATTTTTATCTAAATGTATATTGTTTTTATTGATTTTATTGTGTTTTTTATTTCTTGCTGATTTTAATTATTGCCTGTGGTTTTTACTGTTGTAATAGTTTTCTATGACCTTGTAAAGCACAGTGGGACTTAGTAGTACTGTAGCTGAAGACAGTAAAAACAGCTAACTCACTACTGACCAAAACTGTGTAAAAGAAGACATTTTAGGATTTACTTACAATCTGTTTCTGTTTGTAATTAGAAAAGCATCAAAATAATCAAGGAAAATGTCTTGTCATATTCATCAAAATGTATTATATGTTCTGCTGGTAGAGAATAACAATAAAAACATAATCTATCCTGAAGCATCTAAACAGGTTTAGAAAACTTTACCTTCTGTTTGGGAATTAAAAAACAGACAGCAGAAATACAGTCTGCCATTGTTCATTATGGATTCTTTGCAGGTTTTCCAAATCAGGTCAAGTCGAACAGTATAAGCAAAAAATAATAATATTTATGTATCACAAAGTCCATAGAAGCATTCTTTCTATGTGCCCACCTCCTGCTCTCCACTGGGCAGAACCATTCTGTATACGTATGATGTAACATGCAGGAAACACTGTCTGTATGCCTGCAGGTCATCATCAATGCTCTGATCAAACATACCTCATTCCTGCTTCTCTCTCAGAACATAGCTTTACAAAGACACACAGAAACCAAGGTTATGACTTCTCAGTATACAGTAAAGTTTCCCACCACGATTGAAGCAGCTGTATGAATCACGAGGAGTTTTATGAAAAAATACATACAAAATCAACTGTAACAATAACAAGAGACTTCATTTATATGGCACCTTGTATTAGTGATTGTGCTCCTGTGTTCTGGTGTACACTGACAGAGGTCAGCATGGGCACTCTACACCCAAACATGGCAAACTGTGTTGTTTTGACAGCTCAGTCATAATCAATAATGCACTTTTCCCATGTTGAGCCCGTCTATCTTACTGAGACAAAAATAAATATAAATACTTTATATAAATAAAGATTTCTATGACTTCTATTATAAGTGTATTCATGCTGTGGCATTACAGCTAGAAAAAAAATGTCCAGCAGCTGACTGGATCAGCCACAACTCGGCTCATCACTAGCTTGCATGGTAAGGGACTACAGACAATGTAGTGATGCTGTCTCACCGTTCTGGCAGTCTGATTGTCAGTGTGCATGCCACTGATACTGAAACTGGTTATGGTGTTTATCCATGTTTCTCCCTACACTAAAATTATGATCTATATTGGAAACTAATGTGATGTTGCGGGTGATGGAGTCCTTGACTAGTGCTAGTAATTTCATCATGTGTTCTTTAACCCTGCTGTCAGGGACAGATAAATCGGCCCCAGAATGTGGTGTCAAAAACTGGAGAGCAGTTGGGTGGGGCGGCTGCATACTATGTAATGTGTTGTTTGCGCTTGTAGCCATTTCCAAGCTGAAAAAACTTTGCTATGTACACACATTCTATATACAAACACATTTGCACATATACAAACTGTATGCAGTAATGTCAAATGTACACTAAATGGTATATTGCACTTTATATTGGTACTTAAAGCACTTTAACTGCTTCTCATTTACCCATTCACTCACACAAACACACACACTCACATACCGATGGCAGAGCTGCTATGCAGCTGGCCTGACTCGCCAGGGGCAACTTGGGGTTCAATGTCTTGCCCAAGGACGCTTCGACATATGGGTGGAAGAACCGGGAATCGAACCACCGACAACATTTGACACTACCAGTCGAAGGCTTGGACATACATAGAAATGACCATGTTTTTGGAAAGAAAAGCAGATTTTATAACATCTAATTGATGAGACATTATTCCATAAATGTACAGGCCTATAATCACCAAACATTAGTACTGTCTTCCAATAGCATGTTATGTTTGCCAATACAAGTTTATTCATTTAAAGGGAGAACTGATTATTTTAAACCCTCTACAATGATGGTAACACAGCTGAAGACATGGATCTGTTCATGAAAAACATGGTCTGTCTTATGTATCTAAAATTTTCACTGCTAGTGTACTACTTCCTCCAATAATGTCCCTGGTGTTTCAAACCCTGTTCCGCTCCCCAGCACTTCCCTGCCCTGCAGTAACCCCAGACTCCCATCTTACCATTCTCCTGACACTCTCGACCTTGCTCAACTGTAACATGTAAGAAGTTCACCTCTGCCAGTTTACCAGCCTGTTTTCCCTAGTCCCTTTCTAGACTGTCTACATTGCATCTGTGCCCTAAGTTCTAGCCATTGTTCTCAGTGCTATTTTGACTGATCTTTTCACAATGCGATATTATACAGACCACCTAGCTCTTAGTCCGTCTTACTCCTCCCTGAAAGACCTGCGATTTGCCGCTCGGCATGCTGCCAAGAAGCCCCTTCTAACAGAGAGAATGAAAAAAAGAAACAAGTGGATTGCTGAAAAATTATACCATCACTGGACATAACAGGAATGGAGCAAAGTGATGTTTTCTGATGAAAGCACATCAAACTGCAGGAGGCTTAAAGACGAAGAGAAACAAAATAATAACCATGTGGTAATTACAGCAATGAAATATATTTAAGTAAACAATACATTCTTCTTTCTATTGCTGATATAAAGGTTTTATTTGTTGTCACTGTATAATACAGTATATTCACAATACATAAGCTAAAACTAGCTGTAATGTTTGTTTTTTTGGAAATGTCTGATTTCCCATAGATGGAAAAGCAGGATGATGTTTTAACTGACTGGTGTGAAGGACTGTGTGACGTCAAAATAAAACCATGTATAGATCTCATTAGGTCATAAATTCTCTGTACACACAGCCTAAAGAGTTTGAGAGGAGGACAGAGAAGGAGAGAGAGAGAAAATGATCAGGTGATCAAGGAGGCAAGGCTGCATCAGTTTAGATGTCAAATTTTAATTTGGTGCAGTTAGTTCATGAAGAAAGTGACCTTACTCATTTTTTCAGTATTAGTCCCAAAGTTACATTGGTAAACTAAATAAATTAGTGAAAAGAATCACAAATTTTCCCCACTCAGCGACACACCTGCTGAGAAACCCATTCTGGTTATTGGCAGCTTGATAGTTAGACACGTGAAGTTACAGACTCCAGCAGCCATAGTTAAATGTATCTCAGGGGCCAGAGCGGGCGACATTGAATCAAATTTAAAACCCCTGGCTAAGGATAAACGTAAATATAGTAAGATTATAATCAACCTAAACTTTGTTGCCTTAAACTAAAAAAGGCAATAGGGATTACGTACCACTCTATAGTACATTTGGTTATGCAAGAAGACAGTGACATGTTGGATCCCTAACTTAACTATGACATACTGTAATCTGACTCTTTATAAAGATTCAGCTAACATGTTTCTGGCACTAAATACCCAAGTTAGAGATGCAGTGGCAGACGACCGTGATGAGGAAATTATAAATTAAAAAGTGACAGCTTCAAACAACCACACTACCATACACAACTAACTGCAGTTATTCCTCAATTCAGCTGTAACACATGAGAACATGGAGCATATTGCACTGTGGGACAATTCAAACTCCTTCTCAATTATTTACTGCTGCAATGGGATCTCATAAGCAGCTAATGAAAAGCATTAGTCATAATGAAGATAAAGTAGGTCTTCAACATCCCATCGTTCAATAAAGAGATTGACTCTCACACTATAATTTAGGTGAACATGGGCATTGTGTGACTTTTATGTTAAACTTTTCTATTGTAAAAAATTTGAAAGTCACTGTGTGTTGATCTTAATGAGGTAATAAAAACCCTAGAGGCTTCTGGGGTCACTTTCTTGCACACTTTGTGTTTTTATATCTACCCAGTGGTTATTGTTGGATACTGCAGTAAAAAATCAATAGCACTCTACCTGCTTTTCTACATTAGTGCCACAAAGGATATAATCCTGAATACCAAAAGCAATGATTTTGCAGTAGAAAGTGGTGATACTAATTGAATGTATAATGAATAGTGTCATGTCTGTTTCCAAACAGTTAATTTTCCTTTACTTTAGTATGCTTAATTAACTTGCTTTGTTGAGTTTTTGTGAGTATTGATCTCCACATCAGGGGCATTCTTTACTGTAGGCTTCTGTTCACAGACACAGGTCTATAAGAGCCATTTACAGGTTTATACCTCCACTATGAAACTTTCACAAACCAAGAGCGTTTTTGAAAACTATGAAATTACCTGGTCTATTGCTTGTCTCCAAGACCTGGCATCAATGAATTACAGTGGAAACTAATCTAAATAAATGTTGACAGAGATATTAGCTCTAAGAGCGGTGTTTATCTCCAGACTCTCGAACACAGGTGAATAACAAGCTCCAGATTACTGTGGAGTTTAAGATTTGACACTCAACTATAAATGCTTCCATCCTACTGAACACACTTCTGATTTCTACTAAACTGTGCCACCTGCTCATTTAACATCACAGCCACTACACTGCCACTACACTGTTCTCACAACATGTGATAGAACTCACAAGCTTTGGATTGGAGGACCAGGCTGGCATGATGGAAGGTGGAAGAATTGGTCTGACTGGAGGAGACCTGAAAATAACAGTGTGGTAATAACTGGTGAAGGGAAAAGCAGTGCAGACCTGGCAGTGGTGCTGTGCAGTTATTTGTGAATAGTAATCTGGCCTGCAAGGATTAAAATGCAACAAAATAGTCAATACAAATGGCAAAGACCATAACACAAAGCGATAGACTACACAAAGATCAGAAGGTTCAACAGTGCCTTTCTATATAGTAAACATTCAGCTGGCACACAACGTCATATATCAAAAAGTAAAAGTGTGTGACTTAGCTACAGTATGTACATTTTTACATGTTTATTTATTTTAACTAGAAATATGGCCCCAAATATCAATATACAGGATGTATTGCATCTTGTGGAGCCTTGTCAGACATTTAAAAGTTTCTGCTCGTCCATCTGTCCTAAAATTTAAACAGAGGTCTTTATTTTCTGCACAACACTCACCCACAGTGAAAGCAGTTCTTGTTGTTCTTTTGCTGCCTGTTGTTCTATAAGGGCATTGCATAGTGTAATGATAGAAAACAAAACAATCTAATGCCAGCACATATATATCACTTATTGGTTATTATCAGTGTCAGTTATTATCTCTTCATAAAATAACCAGCTATATGATAGTGGTCACACAGTTTTTGTTGACTGACACATTCAAACACTACATGGAAGACTGTGCTGTTGGTCCAGGAATGACCTGCCCCAGTAACTGGAGGTGTCACTTCCACTTATAACATTCTTTGATCAGAGAGCCTTTGTTCAGTTTTTACTGTCTTTAATGCTCCTTTTTATCTCTTCCTTTTATCATGTTATTATGTTTTAAAAATATTACAATATATCATTATTATTTATTTATTATTATATATTTTAGATTGTATGATTTTAGGTTGGCCAAATGTGG
>OMLM01008018.1:14053-35821 GCA_900302695.1 Helostoma temminkii
CAAGATTCTTATTTTTTTTCTTGCATCATACATTTTTTGTTTGTACGAGATCAGTGATGTTTTTAGTGTATCTGCTGCACAGAGGATGGTGAGAGGGTTCTGAAGCATTCTTTACTGGGCAACGCTGCAGGGCCTTCAGTTCAGTTCTACTTACAATCATTCTCCACTGTATGTACTGACTGCCCCACTCAGCCTTCTGCTTACTGAGAGTCACACTGTATCACATTTTATATCACATATGGTCATGTGACCACTGACTTGAGTTTTAGTAACAGGTTTTTCATTACTTGGTAAACTGTAAAACATTCCCTTTTTTATAGTTATTATAATGAGCAGGAATTCAAAGCAACTCAAGACAAATCAGTCTTTCATACCTGTATTGTTTTTTTTTCTTTAGGCAGAATCATAGTGTTCTTTTATGATTCTCAGGGAAATACACAGTCTCTTCACTGATGATCTATGGGCTGTGTCCTGAAGCCACTGCAGCTCTGCTCATTATGGTACTAGAAGGTTTCCCAGGTTTCTGTCTGAAGCAGTTTTTCTTGAGGAACTTTTCTGCATTCACCTTTCTCTCTATTCAGTCTCCATGTCCCAGGTTAAAAACAGCAGCAGTAACTGTATGAGGCTGTCACCATCACGTGTCATCATCACAAGACTGTAGGGGTGGTATTAGCAGTTGATGAGCAGTGTTTGAGTTCTCTCTCTTTCCCTACTTCCAGTCTGTGGCTTCATTAACCACTCTACTGTGAAGAAGTGTTACTCAGATCTTCATCTTTCTGCCAGGTTCTCTACAGAGGTGTTGTGAAGCTCTGTCTCAGGGCACTGTAAAATCTGGACAGTATACAGCATCCTCTGTCCCTATTCCTATCTAGACCTATCTAAACAAGACCTTTAGATCATCTCAAAAGAAGTCTAACCAGATTTTAAATTGAAATATTTAATATTTAATAATACCACATTATGCACTGACATTAAACATGATCTTGACTTGGTGTGTTTATTTCAAGAGATTGTATTTCTTGGCTCCACGGCTCCATGCTGATTGAACCAGGCCCCCTTTCATAAGCAGCACGTTTTAATGACCCTTGGCTGTAGTTCAAGTTCAGCACAGCTAACAGTAATGGCCACTGGCTGTGAATGAAGTGAACTGGCTACAGCTTTATGTCCACTGGCTCTGTTACAGCTGTTCAATAGCCAATCACACAGATGCTGATGCACAACTAAGTTAAGATTCTTGCTGGGCACATATGTGTTTGTTCACATCACATGGTTTCATACTGCTCAGAACAGTAGAAGCTATAACAAAAACAAGATTAAACACTACATGTTAAATGTCCGTGAATAGAGAGCTGCATCTGGATGACCACAGAACCTTCTGTGAGCTTTACACTTTGCTGAACCCTAATCAGGAAATTCACTTGTTACAGCAGCGCAGTGACAGGTGTAGGCAGTGTTCTGCCCAACACTGAGGCCTTCATTCTAACTCAGCTTTCTGACACTGTAAACTGGGAATCTTAATCCAGTCTTGTCCTTCTGATAGTTTCACAGCTGACCATAAGTTCAGTATAGTTATGTGAATCAAATGCTGAATATTGTGTATTGTGTGCGTGTCCTTGTGTGTTGATGGGCAACGCTGTTTGTTGTGACCCTCAGACTAAGAGCAAGAGAACAGCTCTTTGTTTATAGTAGTAGTCATTTCAAAGTACAGGCAATGGTGGGTAAGAGGCAATCAAAGTACTGGGTAGAGGTAAAGGTGGGACAGAGCGAATGGTCAAAATCTCTATGGAACACTATAGTAACAATAAGGCTTGAAACTCCATTGTGCCCCATCCGTCTTTATTGTCCACCAGTGGGGCACAACCCAGTCTCTATTCTAGACAGACTGTATGCAGTATTTCAGTTACTGACTGAGCTGGATGAATAATACATTCACTACTACAAATGTAAATCATTTATGCAAATTCCACCGCATGTTTCTAGCTGAAAATATCTCAAATACAGTATTGTTTAAGATAAGCTTATTCCATAGTCATATCAGAGGTCTTGTTTTGGAGGAGATACAGTGGCCTGCTTCACGACACAGAGACTTTATTTAGTAATGACACCTTTAATATCAAATATTACAACAATTGATGAAATGCTCAGTACTTTCAAAATTAGCTCTGGCTCTTAGTCAGTCTCCATCATCCAGACTCAGTGACCTGGATCACTGCAGACTGACCTGTCATTTCTCAGCTTAAAGGCACCTGTCAGTTTAGTGCTGTTGCTGCCTCTCATGTCATTTACTCTGTCTTACTTCACTAATTGTATTGTGTTTTTATTTCCATTATGCTATTGGTCCATTCTGTATTTACTATATTCTAGATTTATTCTGTTCTGGTGTTTAACTTTTGATGTCATTTTTAACTCTGCTGCTGTGACGTGAATTTCATTGATATCTAATCTAATCTAATCTAATCTAATCTAATCTAATCTAATAAAATTTGTTTTCAGATTCATCATTTGCCAGGAAAATAATCCCTTTTTACTGTGTAATGATAATTAAAGGACTTTTTGTGATGAAGCCAATGCACTATATTTCATAAAAAGATTTGTTAGTTTTATAGACAATGCAGGGTGATATGCAGTGTGTATGGCAATCAAAAAACTAGGGTGTTTACATCACACCCTTTTGCTTATAGCCACTGCTTGAATTCCAGCAATAATGAAGCAGAACTTATGGAAATAAATAGTGATGAGACAAAAACTTTTTTCTTTTCCTCCAGGCCCACTCTCATTCATTGTCTGTGTCTCTCAGCAGGGTTTCTAGCAGAGAGGGAATTAGAATGTTTCCAAATGGTTCGCTTTACCCCACACAGCTGTTATGCATGACAGAATCACCCAATGGCAGTGCTCATAGTTGTTAACCCGGCAGCCCTCCTGCTTAGACTGGGTCTGTTCCCTTCTTTTTTATGTTTCATTGTCTTTTTCTCATTTCCATATCAGGCTCTACACACACAGCTGTAAAAATATCCCTATAATCCCACCTTATTATTACTTCCTCAGGTATTATTTTGCCTTAGGTTTCAACTCAAGATTTAGAGTGTAAAGCGAATTAAGCTGTCTCTCTGGTGACCCATTTGAAGTTGAGCTTTTAACATCCGTGTCTTTTTGGTATCAAATGCAAGTTATTTAAAAGCAAAATACAAGCACTACAATTTGTGAAGGTGAGTGTGCAGCTTATACTTTCAGCACACATTGGAATGGTTTTGGTTTGGAGGATTAATAGTGCTAATATGTTATATGTATATTAAAAAATACACTCAAAAATTGTACCTCTATCTAAACGTGTGCACCTGTGCACAACAAACTAAATTTGTGTTTGCACAAAGTTACTCTGATGTACAAAACTGGATTTCTGTGGACAAAAATTCAAAATTTTAGCAATTGTTTTATTTAAAATGTTAGTAATTCCCAGCAATTCTTTAAAAATCCTCATGTTACTGTTTGTGGATCTTCTCTGCGATTTTTTCATGTGGGTAAAAGTAAAAAAAACACATACATCACATACATACATCACACATTTCAGACAATTACTTTAAATGGTCAAAAGTGATGTATAGCTGATGGAGCCAAGAGATGCTAGTGAAACTTCCTTTGGATGTTATAGTTAATGTGCATGTAAAGTTTACATTATACCTGAGACCTGACAAAGTCTGAGATCTGCTACAGAACCATGAAAAGCACTTTTCAACCATTTCAGGTTAGAGAAAGATTGTGGTAATATTTAGTTTATTAAATGTGTGTACAACGTTAAAAGCACAGTCTTTCTCTAACCTTAACCAACTGCTGTGAGTCACTGGACCTAACAATGACAGTTGAATTTTTTAAAATTAGATTTAGGTGGCTAAGATAATTGCTTTACTTGTAAGTCGATTTGGATAAAAGCGTCTGCCAAATGACTAAATGTAAATGTAATGTAATAACTGGAAGTTTAAAAAAATGGATTATGTTAATCGATAAAACATAATCTGATTGCTATAACGTTTGCTATAAAAAAATAGCTGTGGCCAATACCGGAGTGCAACAAAAAATGCCCTAACAAGATTTGAGAGCAAAATGTTAATATGCAGAATGACATTTCATAAAATCAGAGGTTAGCACTTACACTGGTATAACTGGAAAAACCACAGTACATGGGGCCGAGAATATGTAAATATTTGCGACACAGGAGCGACAATGGCTGTCTGACCTCTGATGGAGGGGTTCTTCACATCTTCCCAGGACACCTCCCACTCTCAGTACAGACACTGAAGTTGCCCATTAGCATTGAGACATCATGAAGGAAGCATCATGTGTGATTCTGTGGGATAAGAACAGCCTTGTCACCCCAGTGTGTAGGCTCAGTGCTCCTTGTAGTGACTTTAATTTCCCTCTGTTCTTGTAATGCCCTGTGATGTCTGTTTGGTGACAAATGACTGATTAATCAGCTAATGTGTTATGTAAAAAGAACAGAACAGTTAGAGGTCATTTGGAGTCTGGGGCAGCAGTGTTTGTGGCAAAAGACAAGTTGTTCACACTGATGAGACAGTTTTCATCTATGTGTGGAGTTAATATTAGCTTAATTATATAGCTTAATTAGCAGATCAAATCTGCCACCAGCAGCAATCATTTCAGCAATCATGGTCACCATCTAGAAACAAGAAACAGCTTATTTCTCAGTTTGTGTAAATTGAAGGCTTAGCAAACAGGTAATTGCTTAGATTGAGGTCACTAGGGGCTGATACATGAATAATCAGTGATTAGATTGGTTAAAAACAAGTAAACACAAATTCTTCATACCGCATACAGCATAATACTGATAATCAAATGGCAAACTAAACACAACTGTTCTTTTCCTCTCTTTATGTGCACATTGTAGTTGTTCAAGTTGATCTTGAGTGTACGTAGACTCTGTCCTTACATAAGAAAACTACTAAATAAAACACTGGTAGTTTTGACCAGTTTAAATTGGTAGAGCTGCTCTGCCACTGGCAGAGGGCCATTATGCAACACAAAATGTTCTGTTTCTTCAAAACTATAGCTGTTGTTGAAATCAAATTGTTCAAACATAGTCCTGAGAGATGTGGTCCTTCTTTCTGTACTATACAACACAAGCAGAGTCAGACTCACTATTTACTGCATAGAAGAAGGAAGGTACAACCAGCCTATAACAGTGTAATACTAAGACTTCTTTTTACAGTACTGAATAAATACTCTAATCATATTTTACTTAGTTACACTAAGCCAAGAGATCATAAAGATTTTTGCTGACTGCATCAAAAATGGAATTTAAAGTCATCTCTGTCCACTCAGAGAAGTCCACATAGAATAACACATGAAGACATTGTTTAAAATAACTATGTAGAATATAATTGTGGATAAATCTTACTGTGTTTTAGGAGTGTGTTTTGTATTGTATTGACATTTAAACTGTACACCGTCTAGCTTTGGCTGCAATATTTCATCAATTCAAAATAAGCTAATAAATATCCTCAAGTTATAGTCTAAGCAAGAATGTGTTCATCTTTATCTGCTTTATTCAGGATACTGAAACTATACAATATCTTCACTTACACTCAGAAGTCTGTCTGTGTCCATTTTTATATTTGTTCATCAATACAAATGTATGCACATACACTTCCATAGTGCAATGAGTAGTATTTATGAGCAAACATATTCCATGTGAGCATATTAGAAAACAAAATGAAAACCTCATGTGAGTGAGAAAAGAGTTTCTTAATTTGCTATGTTGGGCACCTGCATACAGAAATGTGAAAACATGAAGCACACTTGTACCTAGTGGTTTGTGCGCATGCTAGTGGTTTGTGCGCACCAAGTCCTTGGTTCAAGTCCAGCTGGGGACCTTTGTTGCATGTCACACCCTTCCTCTCCCCATGTTTCCTGTCTGCCTCACTCACTGTCTCACAGAGGCTACAATGCCAAAAGTGATATTAAAAAAAGAAAATGTGTAAACAAATATATTCTCCATCACTGTCACCTGCAGACAGACATAAATCTTTACCAGCAGGTATATTCATCACGGCCCTGACAAATGTAATCACTTAATTACAGCATCATTTGTTTGCTGGAAACCTGTGAATCACACACATTGTTTTGGTTCACTCAAATCATTTCAGATAGAGGCTTTTCTCTTTGTCAGTCCTGTCAGATATTAGAGGCAAGAGAAAGGTTTGAAGGATATGTTAAGAAGATGTCAGAAATCTCAGCAGATCCAAGGACTGACACCTATTGTTTGATCTAAGAGCAGCTTCAGAAGCTGAAGACAAGGCTGGTCTAATTCATTAGAGAATCTCACCTTCAAACAGAAGTGAAAGTCTTCAAACTGTGCCACACTTTTAATAAACATGTGTGCAACATCAATTTTCAAGTATGTAGTCTTTACATTAATTAGGCCTACTGATAGTGGGCTGTGACACGAGCCAATATACAAGAACAAAAGGTCTTCAGTGCACCACTACAGTTGTAAACAATTAAGTAAAGAGTTATGTAGATCGGTGTGTTATTTCATGTGTTGTTTTTTTAGTAGACATAGAGTAGGTCTTAGCAGCAGTCACTTATAGGTGATAGTCAGACTTTAACTAAGGGGGTTAGGGTTAATGCTGAAAAGCCACCATGCTTTCAACAATGGAGGCAAACTACTTCCTTTTCCGGGAGCAAATTTGGTGCATTTTATTTTCCGTTGACACTTAACATTAAGATGTCCAGACAGATGTCCAGACAGACATCTTAATGGGGCAGACATTATAAGAAGCAGCCTTAAAAACACTGTGAAGTCATCAAGTTGTTAACACTTTATAGTAACCCGTGGGTTGCTGATCTACCTGGCTTTCCTGTGCGACAAACATGGCACCAGAATCTTTAGGATTATATGTTAATGGTTCAAGCTATAGCATTAGTTGGCTTTAAAGCTTTTAAAACTTCCCACAGATATACTGTATCTGTCAATGGAGAAAAGCGGTTTATATACATGTGGTCACAATGACCTTGTCTGGTGGACATTTGTGCCACATAAGATTTTCCTTCAAGTCACTTCTGTGATATTTTGTTTACAAGAATGGTACAGGTGTGAGGTCACAATGACCTTAACCTCTGACCACCAAAATCTAATCAGCTTAGTCCAAGAGGACATTGTGATGACATTCCCCAAAGGCATTCCTGAAATATTGCATTCACAAGAATGTGATGGACAACAGGAAGACATACTGTAATGCCCCCAGCCACAGCTTTCAATTGCAGGGAGCCATAATGATAGAGCTGCCATGTATGTACATAATAGAACTGTGGGTAGTGACTTTAACAAACAAACAATAGTGACACAATAGCTGAAGCACCTGCCTCCGGCTTGCTATTATTTAACTTTCTTGTTACTTTTATTCTAAAATTAATGCAGATATTGTTTTTTTTATTTTTCATTGCAACTAGTTTAAATAAAACTGTGATTCTAACATGGATGAGCATTGCGTGATTGGAATCATGACTCAAAGTTAAGAACTATTTCTTGTACACCATTAATCTATTGAGGTCCTCTCTCTTATCAGAGACAAAACACTGAGTAATAAACAAGTTGAGTCCCTGTATCGAATGGGACCATGGAAATTATTCAGGTAATTAGAATGGACCTTATTTAATACCCAATTTCTTTGGAGACAGTGATGGACAATTCTTTTTGATCCACAGCTGCCCTGAGGCCTTGAAGTCCCTGTTTCAATTAAAAAGTAATTGCTATTTGTTTGTATGATCTACACCACTAATTTCATGCTGCACAGAGACTTGTCCAACCACGGTCATGTGATTGGATAGAATTAACAACATGGTGAAATGGTGTTAGACAGTTAGCCAAAAGGAAAGAAAAAAATAGAAACCACTTCAAATGAGTAATAGGATCTCTATTGATACGATGTTACCTTATTGCATACTATGAAGCTGTATAACATGAGTAATTCGTAAGTTAATACTTTAGAAAACTAGTATTGTATCTGTCCTGGATGTGTTTTTTAGCTAAGGCTTCAAACTGCAGTGAATGTTCAGTTTGTGATAATTCACCCCAATATGCCAATTGTACAGATGTATCCTTAGCTAACTAACATATAGATCAACTGGTGTCCATTAGGAAGGTTTGTGAGCTGACTAATCTCCTTGTCTCATTTTCTCAATTTCTCTGCAGGTTTGATTTGAATTGAATTTTTTTAGAGATTTTCTTACAAAAACTTACAGGGAAAAAAAGCAATAATAATAATAAAATAACAAATAACAATAATTCATTAAATTCATTCAAAAGTATGCAAATACTTGTTCCAGTGAGGCACTTAAAACCTTACTGTACTGTGTACTGTGTACCATGCACACATGGATACATGTGCACAAAAAGTGGCATTACCACATTCAATTCAATTCAATTCAACTTTATTTATATAGCGCCAAATCACAACAAAAGTCATCTCAAGGCACTTTACAATGTAAGGTTTAAGACCTTACACTACAACGAAATAATAAGGAAAACCCAACAAATCCCCCTTGAGCAAGCACTAGGCAACAGTGGAGAGGAAAAACTCCCTTTTTAAGAAAGGAAGAAACCTCCAGCAGAACCAGGCTCAAGGTGGGCGGCCATCTGCCTCAGCCGGTTGGGGTGAGTGGAAAGAAAGAGGAAAAGAACAGCAGATCACACAACCAATAACAACAACAAGCAAAAGGCAGGCAGGCAGGCTGGATGGGCAGCAACTGAAGGGGGAGAGAGAGAGAGAGAGAGAGAGAGAGAGAGAGAGAGACAGACAACTACAGGAGAGAGAAGAAACAAAGTTAATAACAGGCAGTGGTGGCGTATGAGTGGATGGAGAAAGCAAAAGGAGCTCAGTGTGTCGACGGGAAGTCCCCAGCAGTCTAAATCTATAGCAGCATAACTAAGAGATGGTTCAGAGTCACCTGAGCCAGCTTTAACTATAAGCTTTATCAAACAGGAAAGTCTTAAGCCTAGTCTTAAAAGTAGAGACAGCGTCTGCATCCCGAACATGAACTGGGAGCTGGTTCCACAGGAGAGGAGCTTGATAGCTAAAGGCTCTGCCTCCCATTCTACATTTGGAACCACAAGTAGACCTGCACTCTGAGAGAGAAGTGTTCTGCTGGGATGATATGTTACTATTAGGTCTTTAAGGTATGAAGGAGCTTGATCATTAAGTGCTTTATATGTGAGAAGAAGAATTTTGAATTCTATTCTGGATTTTACAGGATACATCGTATCCCTGAACTCTGGCTGCAGCATTTTGAATTTTGATTCCCCACAGTAGTGCTAGACGCCAGTGTTATGTCATCTAAAATAAGTATATGATTAGACATTGTATCCCTGAGGTTTTTGGGCCCAAATAGAATAACCTCTGTCTTGTCTGAATTAAGAAGTAGAAAATTGCGGGACAGCCAAACCTTTATGTCCTCTGTATAGCCACTCTAGTGCGAGGCATTCAAGGACAGCACAGAATGTGGGAAAATTATGGCAACATTCCTCAATGGCTAAAATGAATGAATGAATGAATAATAAGCAGAACATGTGGGTGAAGTACAAGCAAGTGGCGAATTTGGTATAGAGTACAAAAAAAGAAAAGAACAACAGTCTATGTCTGTCTATGGCTTCAATTTTTTAACTGTTCCGTTACAGCACAAGCTTGACTCTGTAGTTCTTTGTAAGACTACAGTTTATGATAAAACTGAAATACATGGAGATGTTTTTTTCCGTTTTTGGAGCAAATGGGTGCTTTGAGTGAAGCAGGTGCAATTTGAAGCTTTGAGCAACTCCACGAGCAAAGAGTGAATTTTCTCACCACTGTGCTGTGCTCACATGCTTTGCTTGTAAGGCCATAAACGAACCAAAACATGATTAGATAAAAGTAGTACAGTTCTTAATGTCATAGACAAAGAGTGCATTTGCATGGCTGGACTGCAGACAGAGAAGATCTACAGTGAACTAATACTTACTTAATTTGGCAAGATTTCTTGTCACTTAATTTTACCTCACTATCAATAATAAGGAGTCACTATATCTGTGACGTTACTGCAACATTGACAAATGTGGTGGAGATGCACAGACAGCAATTTCAGTATTTGACAGAATGTGAATTATTTTCTGATACTATATACTGAACGTATGACTTGATGTACAGTATATTAGCTGTGTAGCACAATACTGTAGGCTGTGACCATGGTTTCTTTTATGGTTACGTTTGTGTCCAATAAGAGAGAAGAAAGAACAGCAAAACTGTCTGAACAGTAAATTATGAACATAATGAAAAACACATTGTAAATATATACACTGGATGGACAAAGGTACTTTCTCAGCAGTACTTTGAATATGTTAAAAAGATTATACATGAAAGTCTTTAAAAGCCTGGGACCTTCCTTTCAGTTAATTAGTGTATCATAAAATGTTTCAACACTATAACTTAATTATTTTGCCCATAGATAACACACAGACAGAAGCTGTTTTAACTGTATATATCTTTCTCCCATCAGTCCTTAAAGCACATCACAAGGCCGCTTTTTTAAGCAGAGACCCAGTATAGAAAAAACTATGCTTTTGGCATAAATATGCTGCATATTTATTAGAAGGACATAAAGTGTAAGATGTAGTTGCTGTGGACTCCTCAGCTAAATAAAGTAGGCAACTTAAGCATCCTTAAGCAGGCGGAGAAGTTTTCTGCTGACTCATATTATGGGTAATCCAGAGGCTGTATTCTAATATTAGTACAGAGATTTAATTTGTACTGTGTGTCCCTGAAGTTTCACCTGCATGACTTACAGACAAAAACTAAGAGCAAGCATAACATTAGTTGCTAAGCTAATGCTCACTGTGTGCATACAAGCCCTGCTGAAACTGCTGTGCACGGACCAGAAACAACAAGTAAGACATACATACAGTAAAACATGTGTTGTTATTTAAAAAAAAACATCATAGCCTGGATCATATTCAGAGCCACAAGAGAGACAGAATGTCACAAAGTGATTAACAGCAGTTTGTTGTTTCTCCTGCTTTCTTTCTTTCTTTCTGGTAAAATGAAAGAAGAATGATTGGTTCACTGATTTACCAAAGCTTTGCATGTATTGTCACATGTGCAGACATAAAAGGGTCTGGGCTTTAAATGCTATGCCAAAACATTTCTTTGTTGTTATGCAAGGAAAAGCATCTGTGCATGCCATTGTAGCTGTGTCATGTTAGAGTACTGTAGCTTTTGCTGCTGTGGTGTTCCAAACGATTAAGGTGTGTTTCCATGCAGTCAAGACACACTGAATGAGAGCAAACATGGCTTTTATGTGGTTTCTGCTTTCCTGGGATGTGGTTTTTAAAAGTACTGACTCCAAACATATGCAACTTGTTGCCCCACAAAAATTGTGCAGGTGTACTGGAATCATAATTGCACACATTCTTTGAATGTGCCACTCATGTGACTTGTATCGTAAACAACTATTGTAGCCAAATATCCTGGGTCACTATGTGATTAATTCCTTCTGAGGAACACCTGTTTTTTTTCTAGTTTAGGAGAGGAGTGAGTGTTTGACTGCTTTTAGGTGAGTGATTATAAAACTCTTATTTAAATATGGCAACCTCCACCATGTTTATGCCTCTTGTCAATAACATGATATTTCTAAGTAGATCACCTTCAAAGCACCCGCCAATAAAGTTTGCAATTTTAAGCTTCAAGCTCATTTAGACCTTCAGCTCCCTGCAGTTACCACAATACCATGATTAAGGTAATGTCTTCTTCCTGTGGCACTGAAAATAGAATGTTGTGGATGAGGTCAATCCAACTGTAAAAAAGTTATTAAAAATAATGAACTGAGAATGAACTACAGCTTTTAATTATCCAGTGTCATTGAACTTAACTACCATTTAGATATATTTAGAAACTTTGGGCCTTTAAAACAACTTGTGAGGTAAAATAGTATAATACCAAATTATAGTACCAAATTATTCAGCTCGAAGAACAACTGTATTTCACAGCCGTCTGTTTTTTATTAGTTAAATGCATTTAATAATAATAAGAAAACATGTATTAGTCCCACAGTGGGGAAATTGCATTGTTACATGTGTTACATCTTACGTGCAGTTGAATATCAGAAGGACAATCTGACCAAAGAGCATTAATTATAGACTAAACTGGCACAGTACAAGCTAAATAAACTAAAATACCTGACAAGTAAACCAAATAGTACAGTATAATAAATAAAATATGAATATGTAAGTACAGTATATGGTTGAAACAGTGTGATTATGTAGAGTGTATAGATATTACTGAATAGCAGTGCTGAAAATGTACATTGTAAAGACATGCATTTTACACAGAATTTGTAGTAGGGCACTTTATACCCCACTACAAATATTATGAACAAAAAAATATTAACAAGCTGACATTCTGGCAACTTTTGATGTGCAGTACTTGTCCTGTACACATGTATACCTCATAAGTTGTACTGTAAATTCTTAGGTCTTGGCAAGCCGTCCTACTCCTACAGAGGGTTGTTAACTGTGGCATTTCTTGGGAGGTGTAAATTGGGTGGGATTTTTTTTGTGATAGATGAAAAGGCAGCATGACATTATGGCTCTTTTAGGGTATACCTCTACCAGCTTTGCACAACTAGAGACTGCAATGTTTGCACAGCCTTCTTCGAAAAATAGCTTCTGTTCAACCAGATTGGGTGGAGAGCATGCGTGAACACAAATTTTCAAGTCTTGCCACAGATTCTCAGTATGATTTAGGTCTTGACTTTGACTGGGTCATTCTAACACATGAATATGCTTTGATCTAAACCATTAAATTGTAACTCTGGCTGTAAATGCAGGGTTGTTGTCCTGCTGGAATGTGAACCTCTGGCCCAGTCCCAAGTCTTTTGCAGGTTCTTACAGTTTTTCTTCCAGCATTGCCCTGTATTTAGCTCCATTCATCTTCCTATCAACTCTGACCAGCTTCCCTGTCCCAGCTGAAGAAAAGCATCCCCACAGCATGATGCTGCCACCACCATGTTTTACAGTGGGGATGGTGTGCTCAGGTTGATGTGCAGTATTTCTTCTACACATAGCATTTTGCATGTAGACCAAAAAGTTCATTTTTGGTCTCATCTGACTAGAGGCACCTTCTTCCACGTGCTGTGTCCCCCTGCTTGTGGCAAACTGTGGATCTGTGCAGCTTCTCCAGAGTTACCATGGGCCTCTTGGCTGCTCCTCTGATTAATGCCCAGCTGAATACATATGCATGCCATACTTTCAGATTTTTATTTATAAAATATCACCACATATCATTTTCACTTGACAATTATGTGATACTTTGTGTTGGTCTTTCACATTCAATTTCAATAAAATACATTTAAGTTTGTAGTTGTAAACAAAATGTGGAAAAGTTTAAGGAGTATGAATACTTTTGCAAGACACTGTATATGTTGGCAACAATGGGCGTCACTGGAGATCCCATGGCACAGACATAGCTTTCTCTGTAGTAAAACATTCCAGTTGGCCAAT
The DNA here is from genome assembly GCA_900302695.1 of Helostoma temminkii. Lineage (NCBI taxonomy): Eukaryota > Metazoa > Chordata > Actinopteri > Anabantiformes > Helostomatidae > Helostoma > Helostoma temminkii. The sequence goes on from OMLM01008018.1 coordinate 27,591, forward strand.
TTTTAAAAAGTGTTAATTTAACAGTGATGATTTTACTGTGTAGTGATTTGCCACTTTAGAGTTTACATAAATACATAAATAAACCAGTAAACTGTAAGTTTACTTGTGATGTAATAACAGTATACTTGGATTATCAAAATATTCTCTTATAGTAAACATTGCCCTCTTTCTCAGTTGATTAAAGTGCACTTCTGAATGATTCCATGTAGTATGACTTCCTCCCATGTCAATGAACTCAAGCACAGTTGTGTCAGTCATCACAGTACAGTTGTGGAAATTGCACTTTAAGTCTCCCGTGTTCACTAACCGTTATAAGTTTATAATGGAACAATTGATTACTTACCATACTCAGTCTCTTAAAAAGGCAAAAGACCATGCCACACAAAAATTTGTGACAAACTATTAATTTATAACCTTAATAGGTATTTGTTTATAAAGTTAAACTACTAAAAGACATGCTGTGTATTTCTATATACCTGTTAGTATAGTTAAGTATAAGTACAAGTATAGGCCAAGTATATTTAGACTTTTCTATATACTAGTAAGTTTACAACAAGTATACTTTAATACAGCTTTGTCTAGTATACTTCTGATAAGTACATCAAAAGTAAACTGAAAGTATACTTGCTTATTTTTAGTTAAAAAAGTATACTAATAGTATACTTGAATATACTTCTGTTTCATAAACACACTTAACACTGTAACTGTAACACACTGTGTAATCACCTTCTAGCAATACTAAATATTTATACATACATGTACAGTCAAGCATTACAATAAAACATCTTTCAATGAGTTTGGTTTCTAATGGACGAACAGAGATCTGAGAAAACTTGCATATCTGAATACAAAACTGCCATAGCAGCCACTTTGAGCCATGGACTCAATGAATGGATTATGATATGGCATGTTTGTACATGCAATTATGTACATGCAAGACATAGCTCCATTAAATACATAGCTTATTAGGGAGCCGTACTGGATTAGTATTTTTAATGCACTGGCCTCAACAAAGACCAGAAATTGGCATTGTTGGCAAAAATATGGACAGTTGGATAGCATTTCTCTTCAAGTTGAGTCAATGGCCAGAGGGGAGTCCAATTCATATTCTTATATGAATATATAAAGAAATAAAAACATACTATAGTAGAACTTAACACCTGGTCTTTTTAAGTATCAAAACTGTAGGGTTTTGTCAGAGAAGCCTAACAGCAGTGTTTGTCTGCCTTATTCTCTTTGAGCAGCCTCCTGTATACTGAGTTTAACATCATGAAAGAGAGTTGGGCTTCAGAATGAACACACTGGTTCTTGCACATGGCAAGACGTTACTCTTACTGTATTTTTTTAATAGACCAACTGTTGAACACTAACCTAAATTTCATGATTGTTGCAGCTATAGCTTCCAATGATGAAGCTCCACTAACCCTTTGTGGGTTACCATTTTACCCAACCTCAATGTTAACCTATTCTTAATAAAGCATTTAATTAAACCCAATCAGAAAACGTCCTTTTATATGTAATTTTAAAGGGCACTGGCACCCAGCACAAAGCAAAGAGACCAAGGCCACATCAACATCACTGAGCTTCCTAAATAATTATCTAAGGTGAAAGTCCACCGGACTATGATGTCTCCATTCCCAGTTTGGAACCTGTTTCAGGCACCACAAACCTGTCCCAGTGCCCCTGCACAGGACCCCCACAGTGATGCTGGTGTCATTACCACTTAATGTAGAGGGTCCAACCGTGCCAGTCTTTACTGAGGACAGGACCCAGTAGCTCCACCTTGCACTGAGTACTCCTCTTCAAGAGCTCCATTGTGGGCCCGATGTGAAGCCCTATTAACGATATCTAAAGAGAAACAGGAACAGACATCACTGACATCAATACCTTAAAGACCCACATAAGGTCAGGTTGACCTGACTTTTCTAAATGGTTGAGGTCAGAGGTCAGATCTCTTGATTATGACTATACCACCAGCCCAACAATGAAAGGATGTCAAGGCGACATGGCGAGTCATGGCAATGATGATTTCATCTGAAACTCAGCTGATGAGATAATTGGATTAACAGATATATATATATATATATATATATATGTCAACTAAGTGTGACATGATCATTGTGCTTTCATTCTTTAATTTATGATTTTCCAGTTGTCTGACTCTCATCAATGGGTAAAAATGGTACAGTGAGGCATTGTAAATCACTAGGTTAAATTAAAGCATTCTTCTGCTGTGGTTTGGTTCATTTATTTTAACTGTTGCATTCTAGCAAATCATTTGGTGTAACTAATTTCTCTGCTCTCTATGTAGTGATAGTGGCAAACCATTTACACACACCAGGGTCAATCTTAAATGCTAAACTTAAATTAATGAGAGTTTTTTTTCAGACTACTTATTGTAGTCTGCTATGCTGCTTGTATGTCTTTATTAATGTAAAATATGAAAATTAAAAATAAATAAATAAATAATACAAAAAACAAAAAAGGTCTGATAATTTAAAACCCTGAACATTTCTCTACTTTAACACAGAGAAATGTCCTGCATAAACTCACAGAACAAATCAATCTTAATTTGATTAAATACATTGTTATTCAAGCCACAGTATGATATAAGTCGCAGTATATGTGATGATTTAAATGTCCTTTCTAATTACAAATGAGTTTGTGCAATTAGATGTTTGACCTCTATGTTAACTCTGGATTTGTTTCATCTGGGGGTTGGAGAAGTAATGTGAGAATCCTGCTAAGAAAACACTGAACACTGCTAATGCAATGAAGAACAATGTTTCTATCTCACCAGCCACGCTCCTTCCTCCATGGTGCTTGTTTGTACGTTGAATTTGCAATAACAAATTCACCAAAGAGTCCAGTAAATATAATAAAAGAATGATAATATTTGGATGGCATCGCTGCATATCTTGATGTATTATTGAGTAAGCCTTCACCTAAAATTTTGTATAATACCTACAGCACATTCTGGTTTTGCTAATGAGTACCTTTATAAGTAGTGTTGTAATTGCTATTAGCACCATCAATACCTCAATTCCTTGATATAAAAACATGAATGACATGATGTAATGAAGAGTTAGCAGTCTACAGTGGCTCTTAAATACACCTCCAGTAATCAGAGGTGAGGATGGTAGGACCCTGTAAGCCAAACACTGGTGTGAATAGTCATTCTCCATAAAGCATGAGCACACTAACCTGCTTTCACTGGCACATTGTCTGACACCTACTCATACTGTTTGGTGTCTGCATATTAATACAGAAGGTCAGTCAGCTGATTCCAGTGTTAAGCTTCTTGTAACAACATTAGAATTCTCAAGCAACTGCTGTGGATGTATACAGATGCCAAGGCTAATCTACCTGCAGAGATACTGGACGCTTTACCTCTGACATTTCCAATAGAGAGATGAGGCATGACAAATTTTCAGCCCAAATAATATATTTACTGGGACTAATTCCCCTTTGGCAAACTCCAACTGTTTAATGATATGCAGAATTTTGAGGATATCATTATAGCCATATCTCTTTGATCATTTACTATATGGAAGGTTTATGTATTAGCCATCAATTATAATGGATTCAACTTAGACTCCAAAGAACTGCATTTCTTTACCAGTGCTTACAATACTTGACATTGCAAGCATTACCATGGCAACAGATGTGAAAAGCATTTTTTGAGCTATTGAGAGATTTGGTGCGACATCAGTTCCAAAGTCTGATTGTCTGGTCTGAGTGTCTAACCATGCTAACCATTTCCCCCCAGTGATAAGATTATATGTAGTTAGAGGATAGTGGACCACCTGATGGGAGGCAGTTAGGTCCTGCCATGGTGTCATCATACCCTGCTAAGATTGATTCAAAACAGAAAACCCAGAACTCACCAGCTGAGAGCCACATTGTACCTGTACTGGTACTTTATATGGAATTAGTAAGGCTGTCAAAATAATGCATTCTTGTTACTTAATAACAGAAAAACATAAAACATGTAAAAAAAATGTATAGGTATAGATATAAATATGGTATAGAGACAACGGTGATTATAGGGTTTGTGCAGTTTATATGTGTTTTGTACTATTGGCAGCACAGGTGATGAGATGAGTATCGAACTATGACAACAGTCCATAAACAACCCATCCTGTCAGAGTGTGTTAAAACCACACAATGAGGTCAATGTATTTCATGGCCAACAACATAAGGCATGAGCTAAGATGCAGGCTTAGGTCCTAGTCTGGGCAAGGCATTAGCATTAGCTTAGTCACAGGCTTGAGGCTCAGGCAGAGCAAGGCATGAAGGCAGAGCATGGCAAAGAAACAATACAACAGAAAGACAAGGCATACACTACCTTCTCTTCGGGACAGATGTGCAGAAAGCTTGGGATGATAGACTGGCTAGGAGTGTGTCGCAGAGTTGGGTATATATAAGCGGGACTTGACTGCTGAGCAGTTACAGCTTGTGTGTGTGTGACAGGTGGCAGGACGCAGCACAGAGTGGTCAGCTGACTATACCTGTAAATGGTGGGAAATCAGGAACTGAAAACAACAAACAGAGAGAAAAACAACAATTTAGTCCCGTTAAGTATGACAATAGTATACTAGCAAGTATACTAGAAGTAGAAAGAAGTATACTTGAAGTGTACTTAAGTATACTTAATAAACTCTAAAAGTATACTACTTTTTTGTAAGTGCTGTTCCATCAAATTTATGACTCGGTCTTAGCCTGGCCTTGATAAACCTTTTAGGCTGTTTCCTATGACAACCTGACAACCTTCCAGGATCCTTTCTGTTTTTGCTAGTAATAATTAAGATATAATCTCCTAGATTTATGGTAGCATGATGTCATCTGGACACCACATTTGTTGTTTTTAACACTGATTATCACAAAAAAAAAAAATTATGCTCAGAGAATGTAACATACCCCTTGGTCATATTTTAAGATCTATATGATAATATAGTATAACCATTGACTATTGTTAATGGTCTGATGCAGAAGATAGTGAAACATGACATGCACCGATGAAAGCACTGATTAGGTGTTAGTCTATTCCTAGAGACCTTTAACTCTGTGTAAAAGGAGAAAACTTACTGCTCCTTAGTTTAAAAAGAAAGCCAACTCCGTACTATTGCTGATGATTTCTTACAACTGCTAGTAGGTAATTCTTCAAGGAAATATTAAAAAGATATAAAATCATGTATATGAGTCTAAAAAAATATCCACTGTTACTGTACCTTCAGCAAATGAATGGTGTGTCCTTGATTTTAACAATACTAAACTGGGTAAAGACTTGTTTAAACACATGTTTTTTGTGAGTCACAGACCACAAACCAGCTGAGTCACAGAAAAATCACCAAAGATTTCACTGACAAGAGGCAGTTTCTACACTGCTTTGGCACAATCAGCTCTAAGGATATTTGCATGCAGCCACCTGCCAACCTGTGTAATTACACATGATTTTCACATCACAATCATGGCTATGTTGTTGCACATTAAGCTTCTGTATGCATGTGTGGTCACACAGAGTAGAATGTCAGATTCTGTGGGGGCTGCACACCCTAGTTGCCATGGAAAGAGGCCTAGCACATGTCCCCCTGTGGAGCCACTGGCAAACAAGAGGAGTCGAAAGATCTACAACTACCAACTTTCTAAGGCACAGTGTGTTGTAGAAAATGCCTTTGGCATTTTAGCAAATTGTTTCAGAGTCTTCCAATCAACCATTTGTCCGGAGCCTAACAAGATGGCGAGCATCACCATTGCACGCCTGCACCTTCACAGATTTTAGAGAGCTAGAGCATCTGATGCCCACATACCACCTGCCTGTAAATGTAGATTCTGAAGATGAGAACAATCACTTGATTGAAGGGGGAGTAAGAGAGAGGACATGCTCCTGTCTTCAACAAATGGCTGTGTCACACTGCAAAGCAGCAGTGACAGTATATCCTCATCATTTGATGTGGGAAATAAAAAAGATAAATATATCCCATTCACAACTTTATGGAATACAAGGTTTAAGATTCAGTTTAAGATTTACATAATAAGTTAGTGATTGATTAACCCCTTCAGCTCTACTTAGAAGCCACTAGAAGTATTCTTTGTCTTATGTGTGCCTTATCATAATAATGATTTATGGTTTGGTGAAACAATAGGCATAAAGCTCTTTAGCTGTATAGTGATATTTCGTCAGCATAGCTGAACCAAGGTGAAATTAGACCTACATTACAGTACTTGTACTAGTCTAAAAGCCCCACTTTTAAAACAAAACCAAAATATGTGATTTGTAAATTTGCTTGAACTTTTTATTTCATTATTCTGTTTACTGACTTAATTGTCTTTTGACACTGCAACAGAGTCTATTATCAACAAAGAGATTAATAGGGGGTCATCCACTTCTTCTTCGTCTGTAACTTGCTAGAAGCTTTCCCTCTGTGCCCATTTGTCTTCATCCGTTTCCATTAACAACATGAGTTCCCTTCCATAGTAACTCTGAAAATGAACTGTACGATTTGTTAGGTTTTCTCTGTGGTCATCTAAGTGATGACTAAAAACTAAAATATACATTTCACACAAGTTAAGACAGCAATTGTCACCAGTCAGACACAACATTATAACCAGCACAGGACCTGACTGGTCTGCAGCTACACAGCCTTATATGAAACAAGATATGATGCACTGTGAGTTCTGACACATGCTGACCACAAGCAACATTAAATATTTCAACAATCTCACTCCCCTTTCCCAACAGTAAGTCTTGCACACCCATCATCTGGTCAGCGGTTCATCACTTTTGGTACCTGCTGTTTTGAAGATGCTCTGATCCAGACATCACAATACATCTCTTATACATGAAAGTTGTTCTGATTCTTCCAATAAGAATTGACTGTCCACTTGTCGCCAGATGTACTTACTGTAGCTCATACCTCGCAGTTGCCACTGTAACAACATAATCAGTGGTGCACATGGGGTTACTAAGCCATTAGTTGCTGATTAGTAGATATAAAGCTGGATCTTTAATAAACAAGAGACTGAAAATCACTAAGTCAAACAGAACATCATGCAGGTGTGATGTTATACTCCAAAATGAACTGTGCAATGTTTCAGCATGGCACTACACCATAAAATTACCTCATGCAGAGGTTTTTCATATTATTCATGAGCATACACCAACCACAGCTCCCCTGGTGGCCCAAGTATCTGTGGTGTGTGTCCCATTTTATTAGCCATTCAGTGAGATGTACAGTGTGTCTCATTTCCAGGTGCACCGCTTTGGCTGAGTGGAATGAGCCGTATCCTGCTGCATTTTGTTAACCCCTTTATCACTGCAAGCTCAGACAGTAGTACATTTGTTCTGGTACCACTTGACACTTCAACAACCCTCCTGTGATTTCTCATCCATATAATCGAGGTAAGCAGCAGCAATTGAAATGAAAGGGTTGGATTCTGTATGTGATACTGACAGTGAGATGTGGTCACAGTTGGGAGGCTATCAGAGACGTCTTGTTCATAGCTTTGACTTATGATTGACAGCTCAGCACCAGCAACAGGGAGTTGTCAAGGTGGGAGTTTATATTGTAAATATACAGTAAGGCTTGGTTCATGCTTCTGCATTGAATTTAAATCCGGATATTAGCACATTTTAAAGAAACATTTCTTTTTCTATATTTAACCAACAGCATTATGGTAATTAAATTATAAGAAAAGGGTAAAGCAAGTCTTGAAGTTGAAATATTGTAATTGTAAGTGTCACAATTAGCTGAAGGTTAATAAGTGAAATACAGGTGAAGGTATGTGTAAAGTCAATGTACAGAACAGTTACTTGAATTCTACTCAGCGCCAGCAGTTGCTGGTGATGAAGTGAGCAATGAATTTCTTTTCAGTGAAACTGTAAGTTAATGACTTTGATAAAGCTTCTACAGCAATGACTTTGATGTAGAATTTTATTTAAAACCAGTAGGTCCTATCACCTAAAATCTGAATTCTGGCAGTTAGTATGTAAAAATATTTTTTAGGCAAATTTACTATTAAAATGAGCAAATAACTATAAAATACACTTGATTAGTATTAAATATATTTTCTATAAAAATAAATTGAAATGAGTAATTGTGCTACACATTGGATTACTGTTTTTACATGGTTGTGGTGTTTTTAATTGGTTTTGTAAAATTATTATATATTCATGTAAAAAACCACAGTGGTTTACCTTTTTTTCACAACATTATTAATATTAATATATT
>OMLM01008018.1:35841-52878 GCA_900302695.1 Helostoma temminkii
AATATTATGATTTTGAAACATGCATTTTCTGTAAATCCAATATAATCATATAAAACCTCAAAAAGCCCACCTTGAGCCTGGTTCTGCTGGAGGTTTCTTCCTTCCTAGTGTTTGCTCAAGAGGGATTTGTTGAGTTTTCCTTATTATTTAATTGTATTGTAAGGTCTTAAACCTTACATTGTAAAGTGCCTTGAGATGACTTTTGTTATGATTTGGTGCTATATAAATAAAATTGAATTGAATTGAATTGAATTGAAAAATAGTTTTAACAAATGATCAATAACATCACATCAATAAAGTGTAATAAGATGCAGATACGATAACATACTAATCATAGACTTTTATATAACAATTGTATGTAATTTTACATTTCTCTTCTTTTTACTAATAGAAAGCTGTTTTCCAACAGGGAGATCATGTAGTGCAGTACATTTTTTAATGTTATTTGACAGTAATATGCTGTAAAGATTGTAGTGTCCTGGGAGAAGTAAGCATGTCTGGACGCCTGGGTGCTGTAGTGAGGTGTATGGAGTATTTTATACCACATGCCAGAAGTTCTACTTTTTTCTGCCATGTTCATCCAATTAAAAGCTGTACCAAGAGAAAGAGAGAAAAACAACATTGATTGGTACTTTAGGTGACTGAAGATGTCAGTAGCATAGGATAATAAGACTTCAAAGGTATTTTAACTTGTTACATTGTTTTAATTGTAATGGTAATGTGTTTGCTGTTACACACTGTGTATGGAAGGAATATTTATATTAAACAGCAGTTAACTGTATTTTAAAGGTGGCAAATGTTTTTAAAATCCAGGCTGGGCTGTAAAATCAGATTTTATGGAAATAGACACATTTTTTATGGAAACTTACGGTAAAATAATATTTGGTTTACTCTAAGAGCACGAGGAGGTCATGGAAGAACCCAGAACAACAACTAAAGAACTGCAGGCCTACATGATTCAACAATAGGAAAGAGACTGGGCAAAAATGTCATGCATGGTAGAGTTCCAAGGTGAAAGCTAATGCTGAACAAAAAGAACACAAAGACGACCTTATGACCTTAAACAGGTTGTTCATGCTCAAAAACCCTCCAATGTGGCTGAATTAAAACAATTTTGCAAAAAAGAGGAAACTAATTTTGCCAATTATCACAAACGCTTGATTGCAGTAGTTGCTGCCAAGGGTGACACAACCAGTTATTAGGTTTAGATGGCAATTTTCTTTTCACATAGGACCAGGCAAGTTTGGTCAGCTTTTTCCCTTAAAAAAATGCATCAACTGCATTTTGTATACTCAGGTTATCTTTGTGTAATATTAAAATGTGTTTGATGATCTGAATAATAGAAGAATGAAGAATAATAATAATTAAAGTGTGACAATTATGCAAAAAACCAAAACAAAAGAGGAAGGAATACAGCACTGTACCAACTAAGGAATATTACTGTGGCGCTGAGGTAGTGCTGGTACCTACACTGTCCTTGTGATTCCATTGTAAGTGACAGGTGAACTCCTAACCCTTATTTTGTGCAGATTCCAGTGGAAGCTAATGTAAAGCTTGAGGAACAAAGCCAAAATGTCCTTATTGTGGTTCCCGAAGACTCTTTTATTGGTGAACAACAGTGGTATGATGGTAACACTAACAATATTGAAATAATGATGTTTGCAACATAATCAATTTCATCATTTCAATTTTCATCAAAATCAGCCAAACTTTGGCATAAATTTTAACAATTAAATGTATTAAATGGTTAGAATGAACTGTAGGACTGATAATCTGTTTGAATACATGAAGGAACTGTGAAGCCAGTCTCATTAGAGCATGCAAAAGTGTGTGCTTTGCCTTAACAATGAAGCTTTTCTTATCTCCAGGAAAGCAGGCAGAAAACATAACACAAAATATAAACTTGTGATAATGACACTTAAGAGAGATTAGATGATACTTAGACTATCTGGCAATCGCTTATCTTTAGGTTCTGAAGATGCTGGAGCACACACTGTTTAAGGAATTGTGTGCCTGGCTGACATTGTTTTACCTTGGCAGACCTGAGATGACTCATACAGTGAATGTGTGTGATGACACTAAATTAACTGAGCAGAGTTTATTCACACTGCGGTTGTGCTCTGCTCAACTTTCCTTAGCCAATACATTTGAAAGTTTTGCACTGAAGAACCTGTAATATCTAGATATGTCCAAGCAGCTTTAATATAAAGGACAATAAATGGCAATATTAGTGTATATACAGCTCGTATAGGTGAATACTTGTTATTAAACAACTAACAACTTAGAGTTTAGCATTTAACAATGAACAGTCAGATTGTGAGGTGACTGTGACAGTTCCCATACTTACTTTTATATACTATTCGCACCACAAAAATGTAGTTATAGTTCAAAATTATTATATCTGAGTATTTTTCAAGAACTAATTGTATGGATTAGGGGTATCATAATTTTTTTTAAATTTCTTTAATATTTGGTATCTGCTAGTAAGTCAGATCCAATAATTATTTAGTTACAGTAAATAAGTCTTCATTGAATAAGCATCTGATTGTATTTTACCTAATCTGACACACAAGAAGCTATTTGACCTAATTGCTAATGTAAGTATGCATTATAATAACAACAGGACAGCAGACACAGTAATAATTAGCTGTTTTCACATGATTGAATATGTGCAGGCATAAAGAATGGAGTGATAGTGAGTGGTTGTGTGATCCAGTCTGAGTCCCATGGTAACGCACAAGAATGAAAAGCTTTCTTCCCAGCCTCCTCTGCTCCTGACAACCAGGAAGTATCCAATCCACACATAGTCCCTCCCATCATGCTGCTGGCTGACAACAAAACCTGGCATCAATGTGGCACAGTGAATGGAGTGGGAAACATCAGAGAGGCACACTGGAATATTTCCTGTCCTGCTTCTTTAGGTTAACACACAAATCGATTTAATTAATTATGAAAACACTAGACGTGAAAGGTTAATACGGCTAAAGCCAAAATGATTACGTCCTTTTTGTCAAACAAACCCTTAACTTTTCAAAAGAACAAAGACAAAAGGAATGTTTTACTGATGCACTGAACTAAAACAAGGCAAAAATGACAAGGTCAAATTATTAGTGACTGCTGGACTTGCTTTCAAACCACACTTGAGCAATCAGTCAGCACTGAACTATACTTAAGAGACTGCAATAAACAGATTTTATTTTTTTGAGAGAGAAATAGGACGTCTGGGGAATTGGGTGAGATGTTATGGATCAATCGCAATCAAGAAAAACTATAACAAGAGTTGAGTACCACGGCAATCTAAAGCTGTGCAGTGTGTGGAGGACTGTGGAGGACCTACACCATGAATGTCTTTGAGTCAGTTGAGAGAATTCCACTAGGCTGACTTCCTGTTGGCTCCTCACACAGTACCATGAAATTATTTCAATCCTTTTAAATTGTATAAAGTGTAATACAAGTATACCCAACATTTTGTGCAGGCATTGGGACAAAGCTCTACTAACAGGAATACCTGCTGTTCTGTCTGATGATCCAAAATGAAGCAACATTTATGATTAGTCAAAAAGTCAAGATCAGTTTATATCTCTGCCCTGGACTTCAGCGCAGAGGTCTGATCTAACTAATTTTCTACAGGCTAATTCTGTATACCTGGAAGATGGAGGCGATGGCTTCAGTAAGGCTTAGTTGATCTCCAGTGATGACGCCCAGATTTCCAGCAGACTTTGTGGGCACCAGCAGTGCAGATTTTTCTGACTGTAGCTGTATGGAGAGTCTGTCAGGGAGGACCCTGAAGGTGAAGCTTTCTTTCATGAGACTCATTCAGATGCATGCTCAAAACTCTCTGTATAGCACCTTTTACACCTTTTAAACCAGCAAAATCACATCAAAGTTCACCCTCCAGTAATGTGAAGTTGATGTATCTACAATGTGTGTTATATGTCACATTACTATGACGCTAATACTGTGGTGCAGGTATCTGTGTGGAACTAACACTGGAGTCTTTTAAAGTAAACTGAAATAAGTAAGGGCAGCACCATCTCACCAGTAAAGTGATAGAAAACCTAACTTTAGCACACCCACACAGACAATTTACAAATAATAACACAAGTAAAAACACACATCAATCATGTTGATTTCATAGCAAAAATGTATTTAGCTGGACTTCAGCATTTCCCCCACAGTGATCAGAAATGGTTGACTTTTACTTTATCTCGTGAGTGAATAGAATTGAAATGTGTTTCTTCTGGTTTGAATGAAATGATAGTGCTATCTGTGAACAGGAGTGAGTTGATCTGCAGTGCTGTGTGCTGCTAAGACTCTGACAGAAAAGCAGATAGCTGAGTGCTGAAGCTCTATCCATCAAGCAGATCAGGTCATCAATCTGCAGCTGACACTGCTCCACTTTAGTATGGATGAGCTGCTTCTCTGCTTTAAGGCGCTCATCCCTCGCTGTGATGAACACACTGAGATTGCTTTTCTTGTTCAAACTCATTCAGCTAAACGTTGATCTTCCTGAACTTTTTTTTAATATATATAGAAAAATGTGTTTAACTACCATGACAAAAACATATCCAACTTCAAGGTACACTATGCTGCTTGCTTTAACTCTCTTGCTTTGTTATCACGTCTTAAGGTGTTTTTAGAAATCTGTGATGCTGGGATTTTTTTTTAAAGCAGTTTACCATATACATTATCTGTTTATCCTATTAAGGGTGGTAGGTGTGCTGGAGCCAGTCTCAGCTATCATTGGATCATTGGAGGTGAGAACCAGGATGCACTTTGAACAGGTTGCCAGCCGTTCATCGTCATGAACCAGGTGAACAGGTGGACTCAAAAGACTGAAAGCTGGCAACATGGGGTGGTAATAAAAGGTTTATTAAAACACTTACATGTTAATCAGGTGAGGGCACGCAGGAACCAGGGTGTGGGCATCGAGACAGGTACATATCTTCATGTATCTTCATGTGATGAAGACTCTAGTGATGATTTCTGAAATGAAGAGGTGAACAAGATGGCGGAGGAGGACAAGATGGTGACCTCACAGGATCTGCAGGATACAGACTCACAGACACAGTTAACATGCACACAATCCAAAAGTCAGATCAGGTAAATCTGAGTCAGGGTAAACAGGTCTGAAAATCCAGGGATCAGGTCACAGATCAGGTCTAATTAACAGCATACATATAGGGGCAGAGTAGCTGTCAGGTCCCAGATATAGAGCAAGGTCAAAATCCAAACTGTCCAGAACTTACCAGTGAAACAGTTTTCAAATCCAAAGGCCAAAAACTCAGTGTCATGTAATCAGTCCAAAGTTGGTTTAGACAGACTTACAGGGTTTAGAGCAGGGTTTCAGGTCTAAGACAGATCAGGGCTATAACAGGCAGGTTAAACAGGAGAATGGCTAAAGAGTTGCTGACATACATGTCTAAACACTGTATATAACTGCAGTGATTAATGTGTTTTTTTAAAGAAGGTAACTGCAACCTAGCCTATGTTTTTTATTATAAGGATATGTTGTCGATATATATAAACAGGAAGTCAAAATATGTTGATACTGAACATTTCAGAAAATTTTTCCTAGACAATGAATTTATTATTAGTCAGGATCTAATCGGGGAATGTTAATATTAGTTTTTATTTAGTTTTATTCTCAGGCACACATGGTGCTTGGTTTAGGTTAGAGAAAGGCTGTGGTTTAGTTTAATAGAGAGGGTTTAACTTCTTACTTGTTCACTTCACCTTTACTCAAAAGCACAATCTTCTTTAACAAAAAGTGTTTTTCCTGCTTAAACAGGGCTCTAGAGTCAAAGTCAGGTCTGTAGTGTGACGGCCATGAGCCTTGTATGCCTGCCATTCACCCCAACCACCTTCTTGTGACTAATTTCTTTTAATACTGTAAATGTAGTCATTTACAATATTCATTGTAGTCATTCATTCATTCACAAACATTCCCAACAAACATACATGAAGCTGCAGCTTAGATGAAACCAATGTTATTTTTAGGACACAGGAGTATATTTAAAGTCATCTATGAAACATTTTAACAGCTATGTATAATTCCATTCATCATATGAATTTTATTTTCTACTGTTAAACTCAAATTTCCTGTAGTTCTACATGTATGTATACATGTATGATGTAATGAACTGAGTGTCAGTACCGGTTCTCAGCAGTTCTCTGAAGCTGTACTCACACACAGCAGTATTTTACAGCTGAGCTTTTGATTTTTGTACACTAACATTAAGTGCTCCATACTGTACATGGGTTTCTAACATCACCACAGTTGCTCCAATTTTAGTTTAGTTACAGCACAATTTGTTTTTGCTGACTTAAACTCACTGTGCACATTCTGGGCCAGCCATCAGTTTTAGTAAAGGTCAGCAGGAACTTTGGCGGAGCAAGACGCCAACCCATGGGCTTTAAAAGAGGAATGAAAACGTCCTCACTTAATATTCAACCTTCCTGTTCTGCTCGATGATAGATGGCGACTGTTGCGACGTACAGTTGGTATACTCTCTCAGCACTGACTATTTGACAGAATGCCTCTCTCCCTCCCTATCTCCCTCAGCCAGAGCTTTTTGCTGCAGCCAGTGGAGAGCAGTGATTGGAGACCTCCTGACTGGTAATGGAAGTCAGTGACCTCCAGAAATCATTGAATCAACCCTTCTACTGTTAGCAATCTGGCTAGACACACTAGACACATTTAATTAATACCCCTCCCCCATGGGCAGGATGAACTGGTTTAGTCCTAAAAAGAGAATGGAGAGGACGCTGCGTCTATCACAACTGGTGATATTGTCCCGAGTGAATGTATAACTTTACAGTGAAGGAAGAAGATACTTCACTTAAAGAAGCTTTAAACCCTATTTTTTTTCTGTACACATAACTACATTGTTTTTTATCGATTTTTCTAACAAAATTCATAATGCGTGTGTGTGCTCAGAGTTTGCATTCTAAAACTTTTAGAACACTGAGCCAAATCCTCCGGTACCACACAAATCAAGTCAACAAGATAGACCTGATTTTGGGGACTTACATACGCATGCTGTTCTGACCATAACAGGAATACTAACAGCACATTTTAAGTAAGAAGTTGATTTTAAATTTTCCATTTGTGAAAAATTTATCTTTGATAAATTACCAACAGTAGGTTTTCCTGAAAACCCCTTTTGCCTGGCTGTTGTGCAACGCTAAAATTTCTTTGACCTGGTAATTCTTTTGAACAGGTTTTAGCTCACACTTCTGGAATCAGTTTCTCATTCACACTTCCAAGGACAACCTGGACACAACAAGGAAAGGTTGAAAAAAGCTCAACTTTTTGCAAAGATGCTGTGATGGAGTTTGGTGACAACTGGGTGAAAGCTAGCAGGGATCATTTTTATTTTACTGCGGCTTTGGCATAATTACCTGACACACCCAGAGTTGCATGCACAAAGGCAAGAGGCACAAACACTCCAGGACTTTGGGAAGGTCATTTTAAAAGCTTAAAGTTTAAAAGTCACATTAACCATTGGTATTGTTACTAAAGTTTGATTTGTGCCCAGGTTTCCTGTGCGTCCTCCAGCAGAGTTTTCCTTTGTTCAGGCAGACTTTAGACAAGCTTGAATGTGTTATTTTTGAGCAAGGGCTTGTTCTTTGGACGGCAATCTTTCAAGTGTACATATGTATATATTTTGATTTCAGAAAAGCTAAATTGACTTAGAACTTGTGCACCAAATTCTTGGGACTTCCTTTTATTAAAATGTTCTGTATGTTATACAGTTGTTGTACAAAAGAACAGTTCTAAGAAATCACCAAAAGCCCAACATTAACATTACACTCATGTTCTTGATTAATGCTTGTACAGTATTCTACCTGTCGCAACATTGGATCAGTGGTTCTCAACCCTGGTCCTCAAGGCACCTCTCCTACTTGTTTTCCAACAATGCCAGTTACACCCACTGCTACTTAACTGGGTCAGGTGTGTACAGCCAATCAAAAGCTGTAAGTGCAAGGATTGATGGAAAACAAGCAGGAGAGGTGCCTTGAGGACCAGGGTTGAAAACCACTGCATTAGACAACTGAAGTTACATTACTGTAAGTGCAGGCCTGTAACTAGATTATATATCTGTAATATTTCAAGGTCATTTGACCAGGGGCAGCTAACCACAGGTCAGCACAAAATTATTAACTGTTAACTGTTGTCTTTACGTCTTTAGAGTAACAACTGACTCCTGTCATCTGATTTTGTAAAATCTAAATTATAAAAAAAACTGACCACCATATATTAATTTTTTTTTTATTAGTAAATCTGTTGCTTTTCGTAGATGTTGCTCTGAAGGTTTTCTTTCTAAGTCTATATTAAAACATTCTTACATACACAGCTGATTGTCCCATTACAAAAAATAGGCTTCCATTTTGATATATTTCACATGGGAAAGCCAATAATATACTTGGATTTAACTTTTTAAAAATGAAAGTACCACAATTGGGGGACCTGGAGAAGCACTGAACAGCTGAACCTAGGCTACAAGACCATATAAACATTTTCTACATACCCCAAACATAACTCAAATAACAAAAAGTGTTTTCCGTTTACTACCAAAAGTATTCAAATAGATCTACTCATTTAGTTATAAGTAAGCCTAAATATAGGCTTAGGGCTCAAAAGGTTAAACACTGCTTCTTTGATAATTCAGTCATTCACTAGTTGTAATCTACAGAGCTGGCAAGGTGATGAATAGGGTCTCATTAATGACCATATTTGACCAGAATGACCAGAATCCTGCTTAATTTGACTTGTCAGTTATTAAAGCGTACACCAAAAGCAAAGACATTTAAAAAGGGCTGGTGTCCAATTGCCCTGCTTCTGTTTGGTCAAAGCCTGCGGGGATGTGTTTTAGTAGATGGGAACTGTAAGACAGACAGCAGAAGCACTGCTGAGTAGATTCAGCAGGAAGAAAACTGGCCAAAAAGCAGCCACGCTGAAAACTCCCAGTGTCAGAGGCAGTAAGGCCTTCTTAATGGGAAAGACCATTAAAGGCCCAATATACTATACACTTTTCATATTGATAACTCACTGTGATTTTTTTGTGCTTTAACATGGTTATTATTTCTTCCATATCAGTTCTCCCTATTCATAAGCAACTGAAACAGTTTAGACTACCCTTGTCTGAGTGATAAAGTTACTCACACTCTTAGGAGATTATGTTACAGAGAAAAACATTTCTAGTGTATAAAGAAAGTTGTTTTTTATATTATTATATTGGTTCTGTTTTAATGTTTTACTTCACTCTAAATCCGTGCTGTTGTTGTGATGTGGTTTTAGAACAGTGCAATCAGTTGAAGCGTCCAAGCAACAGATATCCAATAAAGATGTGTGTTGGTCTGGTAAAAGGCTTTTGTGAAAGATCATCATCACTTACTTTTCACTCTTGCTTGTTGATCCTCTCTCCTCAGAGTGAAATAATAGACTTTGGGATGTTCTTCAAGATTGACATCCTGAGCAACTTCTAGGGTAAGTGAAGCATCAGAAACATCAGAAACAAGTGCTGAGGATATATAAGGCAGCCAGCCAAACTCACCTTTTACCAGATTGTCAGAACTTTACTTTTCTGTTTTTATGCCACAATTCTCATTGCTTTTTCCCAACTTCATGTTCAGCTGTATATGACTGTTGTGTGACTGTTCACTGCTGGTCCCTTATCTTGTAACTAATAAGCTGTTTTTTTTATATGCACTCCTGCAGGTCCAGACATTGCTATTGTTACCCTTCCACGCAGTGGGTCCAGTGCTGGTTTACTATGTTAAGTCCACTGGGCATTTTGGACTTTGACAGAATGATTAGGCTCTCGCTCTGTCTCTCCACTAAACTAAAACTAATCATTAAATCACCTGGCAGATAAATACATCATTGTAACAAGCATCCACTGAGGTTCCTTAGGGGCATTAACAAGCACTACATTGTTGCACAGGATCCACTGGGCGAGCAGGAACCTTCCAGGGATGTGTCATAGATTGACCAAGGCCCCATCACTGAGCAGCTATCAGTTTAAGATGGCTGCATCTGCATTTCAATTACACTACTGCAGGTTTATTAGACATTAAATCACAACAAACTTTCAAATCTAGAAAGGAGAAGAACAAAACTTAAACAGGTTTATTGTAACCTCACTCAGAGTAGAGCAACTAGTCTAGAGATATGCACCAGCATACATCAGCTTCTAGTTAATTCATCCCTTGACAATATTTGTGATGATATCCACTGGCAAGAAAATATTATATAATTAAATAATTATATAAGATGGCATTAAATAAATATTGGATTTTACACTGAAATGCAACAAATGAATTCCCAAACATAGAAATGCGTTCCTCATTTATCTGTAACAATTTAATCAGCAGGTAAACCATCTAAAACTTCAAAGATGACATTTTACAAAACAACTACCATTTGCTATTAGTTAGTCAGTGTTAAACTTGAAGTCTTCACAACTATCAGTTTTTTTACACTAAGTGCAGCATGGAAGTGCAAATGTGATGATCTGGGGTTGCTTAGGCAATGTGAGGTCATCATATTGAGGGGACATGCTATTCCATCTGAGCAGTGACTGACTGGGGATAAGTTCATTTGACCCCAGTTGTGTAATAATAATCTTACACAGTCCTAGCGGGAATGCTTGATGGCTTGGACGGCTCAGTCACAAGATCTGAACTCCATCGAGCTGGTGTGGAAGTAGCTGAAACAAAGAGTTTGGGACCATTGCCCAACTGGCACAGCAAAACTTTGGGAAGAGCTGAAGAAGGCCTGGGAGGAAATCTGACTATCTGCAATTCCTGATTAGTAGAGTGCCACAGATTTGCCAGGCAGGTATTGCTGTGAATGACCTTTAATTTAACCATCATTCTGTGCACAAATATGCTTAAAAATGACTTTTTGTTTTGCGATCCAATTACAATAATTTGTAAAGTGGAGGTATTTCCAAACGTTTTCTTACCTGTGTATGTTAGTAGTTTGGCTGTTGTTCACTTCTTATTTTTAAACCTTCCAGAAACCCTCACTTGCTGCTTTAAAAGGCTAAGCTACTTATAGCATATTCCTTCCACTAATAATGTTCAATCAATATTGCACAGTGCATTTGGCTGCACTCTGTTTGCTCTAATGGCAATCATTACTAAAATTGCAAAAAGACTGTTTGATGATCCCATATGCTCTTTTGCCCAAAATTCTGAATTGAGTTTGTCCCCAACACACTTGGATGATCTCAAAAATATGCAGGACACTGATCCTTACTTATAGCTATTGATGAAGTTCTGACAATTTACAGTTCCTGAAAAAGATTCAGGTCCAGAATTTGGGCAGTGACAGAGTTTTATGATTTTGCTTTTATACACCACCACTGTGGATTTTAAATAAAACAATCAAGAGGTAATCAAAGATTGCCTGAAGTCTGGAGCCCAGGACATCATCAAATTTTGTCTTACTTGGACAAGCTTTGCCAGGTCTTCACTTCAGCCACCTTCAGTTGCCTTCTAAAGCCTTCTGCCCATGCCAACACTGCTTCCACCATGTTTCACACATGACATGATATGCTTTAGATCATGAGCTGTTCCTTTTCTTCACCATTCCCATCATTCTAGTACAAGTTAATCCTGGTTCTATCAGCCCAAAGAATCAGATTCCAGAACACGGGAGGCTTTTTACATGTTTACTAGCAAAGTCTAATTTGACTTCCTGTTCGTATATGTTACCAGGGGTTTGCACTTTGTTGTAAACTCTCTGTATTTACATTCATGAAGGTGTCTCTTGATTGTAGATTCCGATGATGATATGTTTTTATGACATTATACATATTGTCTTCTGTGGATAAAAGGGTTGGAAAGGATTCATTTGTTTTGTTTCATGTTTTGTTTTTGCAAAACCTCTTAAAATAAAGCTGACAGTCTGCACTTTAGATCAAATCTTGATTGTTTTATTGCAAGTCTACTGTGGTGATGTATAAAGAAAAAAATCTATTGGATTACTGTAGGTTACCATTTTGTTTGTTAGTTAGTTGTTAGTTTGTTAACTGCTGAGGTTTGGGAAAATGTCAACAAATATAAATAGGGAGTAGCTGATGTTTTGTTTTTGTTTGTTGTTTGTTGTTGTTGTTGTTGTTGTTTGCTAGTTTGTTTGTTTTGCAATGTAAAACTATGATTTTTCATTCTCACTGTTTTATTTAAAGTATTTTTAAAATCCAATTTTTTTTATGGGTCAAAAAGAAAGTAGGGGTGGTGGTGCAGTGGTTAGCACTGTCACCTCATAGCAAGAAGGTCCTGGGTTTCATTCCCGGGGTCGGCCAGGGTCTTTCTGTGTGCAGTTTGCATGTTCTCCCCGTGTCTGCGTGGGTTCTCTCCTGGCAGTCTGGCTTCCTCCCACAGTTCAAAGACATGCAGTCAGGTTAACTGGGGACTCTAAATTGCCTGTAGGTGTGAGTGAGTGTGTGAATGGTTGTTTGTCTATATGTGGCCCTGCGATGGACTGGTGACCTGTCCGGGTGTGACCCCTGCAGGGACCAAGCAGTTCAGAAGATGAATGAATGAAAATGAAAGTAAGTGCAATTGATGTACTGGTAATAATTACTCATTGTCCCTCAGAACAACTAGGAATACATTAGGTTAAAGTAAGAGTTTATACAGTGTAATAGTTTGACTGACCAGTGTTATCATTTTTAAGTGATGGTAGTGTTTTCTTATGTTTTACTTATTAACTAAACTAAACAAAAACTATCAAGTCCTACTGTACACTTTAATGAAAAAAAACTAACCTTTAATTAGTTGATTCATAATTACTTGAATGACTATTTATGAAGGGGTCAGAGAGTACTTACTTCAGTGTCAGGACTACTGCAGAAGGGAACACTTCACATGTGCAACCTAAGGCCTGCTCACCACAATTCACCTACCTGTGCACTGTGGCACTACCTGTCACATCCTATAATGTCAGATCAATTATTTGTGTTACAGTCCATGACAGGAGGGTGGTGGTTGAGAGTAAAATATAGTGTATATGTTAGAGTGTAGTTATAAGCATTGCGGGTCACATCTGGCCGGCTGTCTCCCATGGGTGCTGTCCTCCACTTCCTTGTTTATTCTGCCTTGACTGCCACGGCAGCCGCTGCCTAAACCCAATCACAAAGTGTGTTATTGAAGCAGAGCAGTCCCTGCAGGAGCAATTACATGGCCAGTCCTGTTTAATTTCATACAGTCAAGGCTGCTTCTGCTGCTACAGTGTGAACCCAGAACCCCAAACCCAGCAGCCAATGAGCTTCCTGTTGGGACCACTAGAGCGTGAAGGGAAAATATCAACATAGCAAAAGAATCAGTGTCTACCGAAGTTTAGGTCATTTGTTTATTTTTAGATTTGTGTACATATTTTTTCTCTAACATAATATGCAATTCTCTGTGCTTAATCAGGAAACATACATTTTAGACATGAATGTCTTTCTTGTCATTACACCAGAGATGCAACAAAAATAAAACACTCATAACTGATTTAGTAAATGATCTACTTAAACAAACACCACCTGTACAGTAAAATTACAAACACAGGTCACATTTAGATGAGCCATAACAGTACTTATGGAGGACACTGGCCAAAGATTCAGTAAATTGGAGTGATTCAGTTTGTTCCACAAGTCGTCCATAAGCGCCAGGGTTAATGGTTCAGACAATGAAACACTGAAGTAATGCCATGTACAATGATTTTTCCATGGGGAATAAAAACAATAAAAATCTGATGTTAGTCCACTCAAAAACTTGGTTTTGAATTTGCATGGACAGTCACAATCCTTAGAACTCTAATGCCTTTGTTCTTGAGCACCAACTGTATTTCTATTACCATTAACTACTTTCACACCTGGTGTCTATTGCTATCTAGTTGGCAGAGATTCAGAATTCACAGTGATATAAAACAAGACAGAAATAGGCCTAATCAGGTGCAGTGAACCTCTAGAGAATTTGCAGGCTGATTCATTTGTTTTCAGCTTTATGTGCCTGAGATTCCACATAAATTGAAATGCAAATGGGGTCAAAAGAGGACACTGAGGCAGTGCGGGTAATGTTGACTGAGGTAAAAGTCAAATGTGGAAAATGTTCTTCTCTTTCATGCCTCCAGGGATTCAGGATGTCAGGTCATTAGCTATGAGATTATGGGATGGAGTTAATAGGCAAAGTGACACAGAATAACAACAGACATTCTATTAAAGTCTGCTTAGTTCAGCCTTCTTGTAGAATATCTTAGTTTTGTGAGAAACAGTGAATTCTAAAGCTTACAGAATCTGAAACCAAGATTAGTCCATTGCCTACAGCTAAATCAGGATACAACAGAACTAAAAGAAATGTTCTGACTTGTATTTCTCAGCAGTAAACTTTCTGTGGCCAAATCTACTAAATATACAATCTAATATAGTGTAGCTTTTCCTTTAAAGTTCCTTTTTTACACCTTGTTGTTGTTGTTACATCTAGTTAATGTTATTGTAATGTATGATGTAATGTGATTATGCAATTCTACTTTAGTTTCATCAATTCACTGGCTTTTTAATAGATGTTGCACGCACATATACGAACAAAAGGAAAAATGGAATTTTCCTAAATTGTCATTCTCTGGAAAGTCAGTAGATATTTGTGGATGATAGGCTGATCATTTAACACCAAAAATATTTTCTGGGAATGGGGTTTACACTTGTCTGGTGTAGGCTTGGATAGTTCTTAGTGCCGTATTGACTTTTACCCTGAATCCTGATTGAATCAGAGATGTGCCTACTGTTCCCTATTATTAGGTAAAGATAGAGGATTTTAGGGTAGTATTTTCCTTTTTTCATGGACTAAAGCTTGCATTTACATTTACCAAAAACATCAGCATGTTTAATAAACATGTTTAGTGATGTTGTGGCCTGTCTGTCTGCTTTGCTGCATTTGGCACAGGGTGTCTTAAATCTATGCAGGGTACAATGAAATCTTAAGTCTATCAAGGCATTCTGGAGAGAAATGTGCTGCCCAGTGTCAGAAAGCTTGGTTGCAGTCATGGGTCCTCCAACAGAATAATGACCCAAATCACAGCTAAAAACACCAAGAACGCCTAAGAACAAAATATTGGACTGTTCAGTTAACTTTGAGGAACGAAAAGGTGTGAAAATACTACAACTTTACCTCAACTGACAGCTAGAGAAGAGAAGAGAACTAAGGAAGTCATGATGGAATGAGAAAAAAGCAGACAGAACGTTTTGGGCTGATGATGCTGAAAATAGGACAGCAGCAGCTACTACTTCTGTGTGTGGGCGTGTGTGCTCATAAAGAAAATAACAGAGGCAACAGTTTGATGAATGTTACTGAAGCGAGTGTGTTTTGGAATCAGAGCATCAAACATGATGTGCTGCAGAACATGGATGACTGGGGATATGTATTTAGTGAAAGAGAAATGTAGCCTAATATTTCCATTTAACGTGACAATAAACATCAATACAATGATTTTATATTGCTCACAATATTATGATTTATGTGAACATACATAATTTTCAACCAAACATGAAAAAGACCACATGACCTTACTGTCCTAAGCACGTTTCAGAAAGTTTAAAGCTGAATAAGAATAAGACAAATAAATACAACTTTAAAGAAGCTCAGCATGATAACAGTATGTCTATACATACATACAAATGTCTATGTATGAGTCTGCAGTTTTCAAAATCCAGGTACAATATTTTGAAGGAGTTTTGATAAAAACATTTTTATCACAAAAATTGATATCACATGGTGTGATATTATCTCACAACATATGGTCAAGTATTATTATTTTTATTAATCCCAGAGGGAAATTGTTTTGCCTGTTACAACTGCTCTCTCATCAAAGGAAAGAAAACATCCTCTCACAGAAACACCCACTACAACACAAATAACAAAAAGAACACATTGATACATTTAGAACATTTACAGTACTGACAACATTAATAGTGAAATAATGATAAAAATCATGTTTATGATGACATCATATAATGTGTCAGTTTAGATGTTTTAGATGTGTCACCTTTGCAGTAGGTGAAGGAGTTGTACAGTGGCCACTGGGAGGAAGGATCTCCTGTGTGGATGACTTAACATTGATCGGTCTCTGACTGAACGTGCTCCTCTGTCCAGCCAGAACACTACTGGGTGGGAGGGATTGTCCAGAATTGAGAGGAGTATAGACAACATCCTTCTCTTTGCCACAGTGTGAAGAGGGTCAAGCTCCACACCCAGAGCAGAACCAGCCCTCCTGATTAATTTGTCCAGCCTGTCAGTGTCTGCAACCTCATACTTGTGCCCCAGCAGACCACAGCATAACAGATGACACTGGCCACCACAGACTCGTAGAACATCTGCAGCATGGTGCTGCAGACATTGAAAGACCTGAGCTGGCTCTGGGACTTTTTGTAGGTCCCTACAGAATGTGGTGTCCAGTCCAGTTTATTGTCCAGGTAGATTGTCTCACATGTATTTGTACTCTGGTACCATCTCCACCTCCTCCTCCCCTATAGAGAGAGGCGTGGAAGGAGTCCTGAATTTAGTAAAGGAGATGGTTCAGCCCACACCACTCCACAAAACTGTCCACCACTCTCTGGTACTCTGTGACCTCCAGAGTCCTACTTCCTACAAATGGAGTTTTAGGAGAATTTTTGACTCTAAGTTGTACTTGACTCTGAGTTGTACTTGAAGTCAGAAGTGTACAGGGTGAAGAGAAAAGGAGACAGAACTGTCCCCTGAGGAGACCCTGTACTGCTGACCACAGTGTTAGACACACAGTTCTGCAGGTTGACATGCTGGGGGCAGTTAATGAGGTAGTCCATGATCCACCGAACCGTGGAGGTATCTACCTGCATCTTTTTTAATTTTTCACCAAAGCAGTGCAGGCTGAATGGTGTTGAATGTACTTTAGAAAACAAAAAAACATAATCCTCACTGAACCCCACCCTGGTTTGTCCAGGTGGGTTTATGTGCAGTGCAGCAGGTGGATAATGGCATCATCTGCCCCAATTTAATGCTGATACA
>OMLM01008019.1:0-10909 GCA_900302695.1 Helostoma temminkii
TTTGGCGGTTGCCAGGAGAACGGTACTTGTCTGGCTGCATTGTGCCAAGTGTAAAGTTTGGTGGAGGGGGGATTATGGTGTGGGGTTGTTTTTCAGGAGCTGGGCTTGGCCTCTTAGTTCCAGTGACAGGGACTCTGAATGCTTCTGGTGTGGATGAACTTGACTGGCCTGCACAGAGTCCTGACCTCAACCCAATAGAACCTTTGGGATGAATTAGAGCGAGGACTGAGAGCCAGGCCTTCTCGTCCAACATCAGTGTGTGACCTCACAAATGCGCTTATGAAAGAATGATCAAAAATTTCCATAAGCACACTCCTAAACCTTGTGGACAGCCTTCCCAGAAGAGTTGAAGCTGTTATAGCTGCAAAGGCTGGACCAACGTCATATTGAACCCTATGGATTAGGAATGGGATGTCACTTAAGTTCATATGCGAGTCAGGGCAGGTGAGCGAATACTTTTGGCAATATAGTGTATGTCATTTAATTTAAACATAACTAGTGAGTTGAATGAGGAGCTTCTGTATTACAGATGTTTTCCCTCAAATGAATCAATGCGTAGATCTATCACCAAAACATCTGTCTTTCTCTTCACATCATCTGTCTGGAGAAATATCAGATAACGTGGTAACAGTGCCGTTGTTGAGTCTGTGATTGCTCACGCAAGTAACGTGCGTGAGCTTGCACAGCTATACAAAGAAAACATACTACCAGAGAAGCTCACTAGCAATTGGTCACCAGAACCAGGTTATACAGGTCAATGTGAAAGTCTCCCAGCAGGTTGAACTAAGCCTGGTAAAGCAAACATATCCTGGGGCTCAATACTGGATCCACAGATGAAAATGACATGTATAAACAATATGTGAAATCTCACGGCAGCCAGACAGAGAAGAAGCAAGGCCGGAAGTTCAGTTAACTCAACATGTCCTTACAGACTCGTGGAATAAACATTTAGAAACCCTGAATGTTTCTATTTCAGGCCTGCAGACCCTGGCTCATGTTCTCCAGCCCATGACAGATAAGCCTTAACAACAGGAAGTCATACAGTACAACAAACACAACCATTAAGTCTCTAGCTCTTCATGGCATGCATACTGTATGTAAAGCAAGGATGACTTACAGACTGCAGACCACAGAGTGTGTCTGATACAATCTGCTCTGCTGTGGTTGTCAGGGAGTGGAGCAGAATGATCCCTTGTCCTTTAAACTATGCAAAATAAGCCAAAGCGTGGCCCCTCCCAGGGTAGAAAGAGGCAGATAGTTGGCTTGGACTATGCTGTTTTAACAAACACAGATAACCTTCTCTTTGGCTGTAAGATGGCTCTCCACCTGTAGGTGGAGGTCAGTGTTTGTCAGTGTGTCAGATAAATTCAGTCCTGGGCTGTTAAAGCTTCAGACATTAGCTGAGCTTTGCCTGTTTTCACCACACACACTACCTCACGACCCAGATGGAGAAAAGCTTCTGGTCATCAGTTCCTTCTTCTGTAAACAATGAGGGGAGCTGTGTGGGATAATATAAAATACATATTGTTGTCAGGCTTACTGTGAGAGGTGCTCTGCTGTCACCTAGTGGTATTAAACACGTACACATCAATATACAGTACAGCTTGAGGTACTTTTGTCCTACTTTATAAGCCTTCTCCACCACATTTATATTTTATTCTACTACTATGATCAGACTGGCAACAAAATCCTGGATTTGTCAGTGTCAGTGTTGCTCACTTTGCTATTCAGCAACATAAACCAACAAGAACTCAGGAGCTGAAATGAAATTAAGCTTTTACTTTGAACAGCTACTTCAGTATTAGTGCACATTGTACATTGGTGAGGTAACCTGCTCATAGCCAGTCTCCATATTAGGTAAATACAACCTCAGATAAACAACAACGTATACGTTTTTTCACCCTGCCATTGTTTATTTGGCAAACATGAAGCCAAAAGGAAAAAAGGATATGTAGCCAGGTGCATCATCAGCCTCTGATTAACTGATCATCAGCAGATGCTCTGTAAGCTTTGAGTTTTGGCAGTGTGTTGGTCTGGAGCATTCAGGCGTGTGTTAACATAATACCAAGAAGGAAAGACATAAACAACCGTCCTAGGGAAGCAAATGTTGGTGCACAATCTTGAAATTTGAACAGTTTCCAAAACAAAAACACTCTGAGGCTACATTTCAGACGCTGCAGGCCTCATGTTAAATATTAACACTGATTGTTGTAACAAAAGTTGTATGTTGTTGTTCATCTCAGTCATATTTGCCCATATGATCCACTACAAGTGGTTGTAAATCTGCAGGTTGAAAACACGTTGAGTCAGAAACGGCGTGAAAAACAGCGTTGCTTAAATGCTGCGTTGCAACTGATGAGCTAAGGCGATGCGAGGATGTTCACAGTGCAGAGGTGGTATACAGCATGCTGACAGTGGAGCTATGGTTATACAACATTTTATTATTTGTTGCATAAAAGCTGCTTTGTGTTTGCAACATCTGCTGGTTAAAATATTTATTGGTTTTCTAAGAATCCATATTATTGTTTGTTGTAAATAAACCATTGCACGACTAGATAAATATGTAAATACACTTTGCACTCTATAACCTACAGTATGTATAAAACGAAATAATTGCGTACTCTTTTATATACACGTGTATTATTTGTGTTTGATGAGATGAAATGGCAACAAAACGCAGGGAGGACTTCCTCAGGTGAAGACCCTCACTGCGAAACCACTGGGTGGAGACAAATAGTCATGAACCCTGCAGAGATTCAGTCTGGTTTGGAAAGATATGGTGAAAAAAGATATGTGACTGAGCTTACTCTGCTCTGCGTAGACAGCTGATAATCACAGAGAGATCATATGTCTATACAGATATCATGGGCTACAGGGATCCACAAGCTGGATTTACTCTCTCATTTTCAACCTTACATTGGAAAATACAGGTATGAGTATATGAGTAAACTACTTCTTCCATATAAAATAATTATATTAATATATATTTTGCTTCCAAAATATAATTACTTTTACCTAAGTACATACTCTGAGTTAACTACTTCCTATAATAATATATAGTAATGACCCAGTGTGTAAAATCTTAATCTAAAACATGTAGGTTGCAGGTAAATTAATATATAATAATGAAATTTGATTTTAACAAACTGATAAATGGCCAAAATACATAGAATACAAAACAATAAACAATACAATACAATAGTTAAAATGAAGATTGGTTAAAATAGGGATGTTGGTTGAAAATATATATACACACACACACACACACACACACACACACACTGGGCTAACATCTAACATCTAAAAGTATGGATAAACACTTAAAAGCTAAATTTTTTTTTTACTAAAAGCTTAAAGTAAAAGCAGCCAACCTTCTTAGCTAAAACCTTTAGCTGTTAGCTAAAACTTTCAGTAACAAAGTAAAAATCATATAAACTACATTTAGTTGTTTATACAACAACCTAAAAGTTGTGAAGAGTAGAAATTGCTAGATACTATTTAACTTTTTAACTTTTTTTTATTTGTAACATTTAAATCATTGTAATGGCAGCTGAAAGTAAAAGATAATTAAATAATGTGAAGTTAGAAAAAATAATGGTTTGTATTTAGCTAGAAGCCATGGCTAATTGTTAGCATCAAATACATTAAAATTATTAAATTTAATATAAAAAATGTATATAATGTTTAAGTGGTAGGTTTAAATAGCTAAAAAATACTAAAAATGCAGCGTAGATAGTTCAAATGGCTTTAGGTATTGATGTGCGATTGAAATATATTTTTAAAACTGTAAACATAATAATAATAATATGCGATTATAACTGCAAACTCCAAAAAAATTTATAAAAATTAAAAACAAATAAAATAAAATGAGCTGAAACATGATGAAAGCAGTGTGTAAGATATTGTAGTATTTTATGTATTCTTTATTTTATTTTATTAGTCCATGTTTTACTTTGTTATTTAGTGTTTTATATATTTTTATTCCCCATCCTTGCTGCACTGAGCTCTTACTTTCATTAATATCCAGGGTGCTCTCAGCCTCACTGGTCACCTCAGCTGTCAGTCATGTCTCTAATCCAGCCTCCAGCGCGGACACACCCATTTCCTCACCGGCGTTTTCACTTACAGTTATCGGTATGATCTTCACGCACGGACGCTGCTCGGTCTGTTTGCGTAAAGGCGAGAAAGGTTGTGACGGCAACAGCAAGCACCGAGTCTCAGCGTGGTGTGTGTTTGTGCTTGTCTTTTTGCATGTGTGTGTGTGTGTGTGTGTGTGTGTGTGTGTGTGTGTGTGTGGTCCATTGCATGTCTACCTAGTGGGCGTGTGCTCGGTCCTCCCTCCCCGCAGACCGGTGCATGTGTGTGTGCGGGTGTGAGGAGCAGAAAAGGGAGACACACACATTTCGCAGCTTTTATTTAATATCTGTGTTGTTGTGTTTTTTTCTTTCTTATCACCTGGGTGGATTTTGCGACAGCAGCAGCATCAGCGGTCACGAGTGGGTCATTTCTCTGTGACTGTGCGTGGTTTTTCACGCACGTCCCTCCCTTCCTCCCCCCCTCCCTCCTCCATCTCCTCCTCCCGCTCCTCAGCGTGGCTGTGAGGGGCCACTACTGGCTGTGTTGTTGCGGCACTGGATGGATCTAACGGGCATGTTTGCGGGTGAAGCCTCGGGCGGTGCACACGGAAGGAAATAAAAATTTTTGCTTCTTTTTTTCTCCCCCCTCCTCCTCCTCCTCCTCCTACCTGCCGATCAGTCACCTCCACCGTGGCGACATGTCAAACTCAAACAAGAGCAAGAAGGACAAAGAAATCCTCGCAGAGTATGAGAGCCAAGTCAAAGGTAAGATCATTTAAATGTTATTTTTCTCTGTTTTAATGTCACACCTCTGCAGCCTGCTCTGACAGTCACACCCACCTTTTATCACCTATGCACACTCACACACCAGCCACAGACACGCACACCTGTCTGCCAGCATGCACACTGCTCATGCCCATTCCTTTTTGAATCCAGCCCTGTGCAGGCAGGGTGTGTGTATGAGCTGACACCTCACCGTGAGACGTCAGGATTTCTGGGTTCATCCTGAGTGCTGCATGGTGCCTGAGGGGGTGGAAGGGGAGGAGGTCGGGTTTTATGTATGTTTGCATGTATGTGTGTGTGTGTGTGTGCAGTGGTGGGGGTTCTGCAGAGCCCCTAGAGCTCATGCGTGTGCATTTCACTGGGGTTTCACACTCAAACCTGAGCCAACGTGTCCTCCGGGGCCTTTCGATTGGTATTCCTCTGAGGCTTTGACTGCAGTAGTGTGGCCTCCACTGATTACCTGATGTCACCACGATAAACCGACACGGTTAAACGACGATGGCAAACTTAGTCCTGAAATAGTGGCGGCCATGACCGTGGGACAACCTCCTCTCCTGCTCCTCCTCCTCCTCCTCCTCCTCCTCCTTCCTCTGGCGCCATGGCTGCCATCGTCCCTGCTTCACCGTGGCAGGTGATGGACAAGTTCACTGATCTCTTACGGAAAAGCACAACTCTTAACAGCCTCGTTCTCGTTTTCTGAACCAGAGGGGTGATGCGAGATTTTGCTGTGCACCTCTTTACCTGCTGCAGTTGGCACAGTTCAAAATGAGTGACCTTTACCGTTGCGACCCTTTACCAGGACACCTGCAAACGCCAGCAGAAACAACCAGGGCACAGTTTTAGTTTTTTTGTTCGGCCCCAGACTCTCGCTGACAAGATTTATTCAGCTCTTTTTTCCCATCCAGACTTGAGCTCGCTCTTCCCCACCACATGGCTCTTCACACTTGTTCTTCCAGATTCACTTGACACCTACGCCCACACCGTTGCCATCACTTTCTGTTCCTACAAGGAGACGTTCCCGGTTTTTCACCTAAATCTACGCCGCCTCCTCTGAGTATGAGGAGTAGGAAATGTGTGTTTGCTCTACGGCAGATTACCTTTTTTTTTTTGTTTTTTTAAAATTCGAGCAGCTTAATTCATAAATAAATTCTTTCCTCCCCTCCACAGTTAATCTCCCTCCTGCCTTTCTTTCTCTTTTCTCATTCTTCTCTACCCTGCTGTGCTCTGTCTGTCAGTGTAACCCACCGCACCAGCTCTGAACACTCACATTCACCTACACCCACGAATTGACACAGACTTAGAGTGATTAAATTTAATGGAGAGTAGTGGAGAGCATTACAGCCCCCAAGTGAGGAGTATGTGTCCTGTTTGCTCGTGTTCGTGAGCTTGTGGTCGTTTGGCCCCTGCTCTGGCACCATCCCAAAACACACTCGGGGATGCCCTGCATTGTAATGACCACTCAGATGAAGCCCTGTCCCTGTCGCCTCCTGGCGAGAGCCAAACGTATAGATCTGCTGTTGTAACTATGTGCTTTCCAAGTCTGCCTCCCTGCACTGGCTCCTGATTGGTCCATGCAGGAGGTGGTGTGTAATGTATACACAGGAGGTGGCCGCCGCTCTCTCCCTCTCTCTCGAGGAGGTGGGGTCTGCTCGCTGAGGTGAGGTGAGCTAGGCGGAAAGGTAGCGGAGAGATTATTAACAGTGCTGACGATACACATTTGTGTGCTTGATAATGCTCCTTTTGGAATTGTTGAACACTCACTGCTCCCCGTGTCTGACTGTCACCCTGCCAACGTGCGATACCTCCTCTGCTTGAATGAGATGAGGATGGTCTTAATGAGAAAATGCAAATGGAAATGAGGGAGAGGGGGGGTGAGGAAAAAAAGAGCACTGCAGTGGGAGAGGAGAGACAGATGCGAGGAAGAGATGGAGTGTTTCCTGCTGCATGCTGAGGCGGCGGCTGTAGCTTTTGTTTTTTTTGTTTTTTGCCTGCGTGTGCATGCAGGTGATTAGTGACCTCACATCTGCATACCTGCAGGACAGACAGACAGACAGGAAGGGACGGACAGAGGGGAATAAATGAAGGAGCAAGATAATGAAGTGACTCTTCGCTGGGTAAATGTTCTGAAGGGCCGACTCAAAGGCCCAGACCAGTGTGTGTGTGTGTGTGTGTGTCTTTATGTGTGCACGTGTATTTTTTTTAATGATGATCCAGCACTAATCTGCCCCAGTGTCCTTGGACCCAGTCGTCATGGTAACGGCCAGCTTCCTGCTCCCGTGACATCTCCCACATACATGGAGCTGCAAAGATTAGTTGGTCAATCAACAGAAAACACATTTAATAGTAAACTATAATAATAGTTTATAGTAAAAATGTCAATCATTTGCTGTCTCTAGCTTCCCATGTTTGAGGATGTGAAGCTTCTTTTATATTTGCATTTTGAAATGTTGGTTAGACCAAAATAAGGCATTTTCGTATGTCACCTGTTTCACAATTTACGTTTCATTTTAAACATCAAAACGATCTGTTGAAATAATCTGGTTATGATCGGCCACAAGCTGAGGAAAACACAGCGCTACATAAAGGTCACGACAATTTAAACCAGCACCAGAGAAGCATCTGATTGGAAAGCCCTTCTGCAGCAAAACATCGACTCCACACGTACAACCAGACAGTTCTTCTCTGGATTTAGACTGTGTCAGTGTCTTCCGTCTCTTCTTGTAATCTCAGACTGTCTCCGTGATGGAGGAGCATGATGGATAAGAATCTAAACAACTAAAGTGCGTAAAACTTTTTCACAGCACTGTATCTCCAGGGACAAGAACGAGTCCTGCAGCAGATGGTCCCTGCAGAGCCCTGGTCTCAACATGAGTGAATCAGTGTGGGATTACACGAAGAGAGCTAATAGCTAATTAATATTCACTGTGTAACAGCTCCACTGACATCAGTCTGTTGGTGGCGGTGGAGTTTGTGGGGGAGAAGACATAACACATAGCATCACTCCTTGACCTCCAGTGAACTGTGTAATAGTTCAACAGGAGCTCCAGTGTTTGGATGAAGTAGTGTGTGAATGATCAGGAGTGTGTCCTGCTGTGTCACATCCACCTCTGTCAATCAACACTTCAGATCTTCTGTCGTTCGACACATTGTCAGGTTGTCAACAATAATTAAGTTGGTCTAATTAATGTAGAGCTGTTTACTACTGTAGCTACCACTAAAAACACATAATTGGCTTCTCCCCCAGCAGGAAGTGATATATCTAAGCTGAGTCGTTTGCACAGTACTTCCTGTATTTATAACGTAATTAGATTTAATATTGGATTCAGGTTAAATAAAATGGTCATGCAGTGTGTTCTGATCTTCACCGAATTCTCAAATATGAACATCAGTATTTCTAATCAAATGAAATGCAGTTGTGATTTTTCATGTCTGAATGTAACGCAGACATTAAGCAGAAAAAAGCAATGGCAGAAAAAGTAAGAAACTGTGTTTTAATAATAGTTTGAACAACCTTTGGCAGCCATAACCTAAAGCAGGGGCTTCCTGTGCAGGTCTAATCTGGTTGAGGATTGAGTTGAGGCCTGGGCTCTGACTGGGAGACTCTAAAACACGGATTTTGTGTCTCCAAAGCCCTTTTTAGTAGGTTTAATTCAGTGTTTAGGGTAATTGTCCTGCTGCACCACACAGCTCACCATCCTCATCCTCTTTCACTATTTAACTTTTGATGCGTGACCCCAGCACTCCCTCCCTCTAGGCCAAGCAACAAACGGACTCCGTGGAGTTTTCAGATTTAATCAGTCCTGCGATTTCACAAGATAAATTCTCCTGTAAATTGTCTGCATGATTTTCCCCGTGTCAGTATTTTGCCACATTGTACTGTGCAGGCTGTAGCTCCTGTGATCAAAGAGGCCGGGTTTTGTCATTTGGGGTGTTATGAGGACAGACAAGGAGGTTTCTAAGAAGCATTTCAGACATCAAAAGGTAAAGCACGGTGGATGTCCTCCTTTCACTTTCCATTGACTGTGATCCAAGCCGCGAGTTTCATTGATGATAGTCTTGCCTCCTCAGTGGATCTGCTTGAATCCTCCTCCTTTTCTGGAAAATTAAGACTCTGCTGTGTTTGATAGAGAGTACATCTGATTACTTTATTGATAAATTTATTGATGATTTGGTTCGTACATTTGGAGATTTTTTTTATTAGTAAAGCATTAGAAATGGAAATATTTTTCCTGAACAAGAGACCATTGCCTGGCCAGCAACTCAGTCACACTTTCACATTCAAATAAATGGTAAAGTGTAAACTTTTGACTGGTAAAGCATTACCAAAACTTATTACAGTATCTCCTCATGGGGACTTCAATTTGAACCCAAAATGGTAAACTGATGTAAAAAGAGTTTGTTTTTAATCCACTGAGGATTTTAACTGAACAAATTCATTCATCTCTGCCTCTGACAGACGTTTATGTAGAAAAGAAACGGCTCAAATAATTTTGTCGGCAGTAAAGATAGAATTTACACCCTGTGATGTGGCGTTCAAAAATCCCCATGGGCAGAGTGAATGGGATTTGCAAGAATAAAACTCTAGTACAAAGCGCTGCAGTACCTAGTTGGTTTCTACACTATATACATACATTTCTTCTACTACTACTGATAATAATATACTTTGTTGATGGAGAAACTGTTGTTGGACACCTGTACATATATAATGGCGCTACTATGGGTTCCATATGTCGTTCAAGGACACCTCGGCATGTGGCCATGGACGACTGCTCTAGCTGAATATATAGTGTCTGTTACAGTATATTTATTGTTTCAAATGACTTTAAAATGACACAGTATTCATTAGCTATCTTGAAATGTGATAACTTAAATAAATATTGTCCTCTATTTTGCATAAAGCTTCCAACTGGGAAATGCAAAGTGGACCTGAAGAGGACACTTGTCTTTCCTTTTTGTAAAAGTCATATAGTCTCTCCAGACAGGATTAAAGTTGCAAGTTGTAATTAAGTGAGGTGGTGGTGAAAAATTAGCTTCAGTTAATGTTGAATTCACCCAAGAGAAATGAATCTAAATACAGTTTAACTCTCAGTAAGCCACGAAAAGTGACAAACACACAGTGTTGAATTATTCCTTCAACTGTAAAGCATCAGTTGTGTTGCTAAGGCTACTTGAAGCTCAACACCGATTTAGAAGAGTGATTAAACTGCTGATCACTGTGAGACCTCGTATCATATCCGGGATGTCCCATCTGGACAATCGGCCAATTAGATGAAGTATTTCTCTGCCCTGGGCAAAATGTGTTACAGCCAATGGGGACGCAGAGCAGCAAAGCAGACATTTATTAACATGAAATTGTTGCAGCTCAACACATTCACAGTACACGAGACCAACACAAAATGGCAGCAATTGTTATTTAGTAGGCTAACAGCAAAACAATGGAAGAGTGGTAGAATTAGATTTTCAGACGTGTGGTCCAAAGGCCATAGCTGTTTTCTCTGTGGTTTACTCAGATTAATAAATGTGCAGATTTGTTGTTGTACATAGCAGCAACAGAATATCCTCAGATGATGTTTATGAGATCAAATGTAGTATAAAAACACATGCTCTTCTCCTCAAGCCTCTCTCCTCTCTTTCACACACTGTCCACCGCTCTCTGACATTAGACAGTACACCAAAACATCCAGTATCAAATTTAAAATGTAATCATTTAGTCAGACAACCGCTGAATATCCACAGGCTTCTGCAGTGTGTTAAAATTATTATTACAATTCACAGCAACATAATACAAGAGCGAATAGACTGAAAGAATCAAAAGGAAGAATTTATAACAGACATTTTCATAGACAGAATAAGTGATGGAGAACGTAATCAGCAAATGGACAATTACAGTGACAACAGTGCCAGTTTTAAGGTTAAGGTTAGACTGGGTTTGAGGTTAAGGTTAGGTTAAGGTGCTGGAGAATTCATTATGTCAATAAGGGTCCTCACAAAGACAGAATGTGTGTGTGTGTGTGTGTGTGTGTGTGTGTGCACAGGGAGAATTGTGGGGG
>OMLM01008019.1:10929-41515 GCA_900302695.1 Helostoma temminkii
ATTACAGTGACAACAGTGCCAGTTTTAAGGTTAAGGTTAGACTGGGTTTGAGGTTAAGGTTAGGTTAAGGTGCTGGAGAATTCATTATGTCAATAAGGGTCCTCACAAAGACAGAATGTGTGTGTGTGTGTGTGTCGATGCGGCAGATCCCAGCTCTCGTCTTCACTTTCTTCATCACATGGTTCACACACAGTGCGTGGTTACCAAGACAACAGGTAGTGGAGTGGATAGGGTCCCCCGGGGGATTGGTGTGTGTCTGTCTGAGTGCGTTTGTGAGAGAGACAGAGGTGGGGTTATCATTGTGCATTCTGTAGCCGCTCTCCCCTCTCTCCTCCTGCTGCAGATGAATCCAGCTCTGAAATAGCATGACCAGTGAAGCGTGCAGCCAGGCATCAGCACGCTGACTGTAGGACCGGCTGAACGTGTGTGTGCAAGCGCCCGTACAGCGTGGTTATAGGTGTGCAGTTTTTGATGCGGTCAGAGGATGTTGTCCAAGGTGACTCCTGTGAGAAAAATGGATACCCCCCATTCATTAATTATAAGGGATTAAAGAGAGAGATTGAAGGGAGGAAGAAATAAGGTGATTTATATTATTAATCGACAGGAAATTAAGTAATTTACATCCAGCAATTAATCAATTTCTCGTCATTCATTGAGCAAACAGGATAAACATTCAGTGCTTCCCAGCTTCTTGGCTATGAGAGCAGTTTCATGTCACTGTAAACTGAATATATTTGGGTTTTGGCCTGCTAACAATGTGAAAATGTCAGTCTGAGCTGAGCTAAGCTGCGAAAGACATTTTTAACTTTAACCTCGCTAGAAGCACAGTGAGTATCAATGTCCATCCTGGTGTTGGTCCACAACATTTGTCAAAACTAAAATGCTCTGAAATTTCGAAAATACCATTTCAGATGCACCATCAGCGAGCAACGTACCTACTTCGATCACTCCAGCACATATGCTGGCTTGCATTTCACTTGAAAATGTATGAAACCGCAGCGTAAGCATGTTTTCATGCTTCAGACCGACTCTCCAGGGTTTTATGCACATGACCACAGTGGCGTTGTATTGGGCTCGGAGCATTTCTAAAATACTTTCTGCTCTGCTAATGTTGCTTGTGCTATGTGCCTTGTTTATAGATACAACCTCAGGCATTCATGATCCACAGAAGATGGGTTTGTGCTGACATTGTGACCAACTAACAAGTTGGTTTTGGGTGTACTCATTGACTGGGTATGGCCACCTGGTATTTTAGAACATGTAGGTGCAGCATAGGTCTGGATGATGTTGGACATAAATCAGACGGTGTGGTGATTTACTGGTCTCACTGCTCAAGACAAGAGCTCGAAAAGAAGAGTTGCCCTGTTGTTTCAGATTCACACGGTCACTTTTATGTAAACTGTATCTCACTTTAAAAATGGTCAGGTCGTGTTGTTAAAATATGTGGCAATACCTTTCTGCACTGTGATGTATTTCGAAAAGAAAGCATGAAATGTCACTTAGGCTAAAAAGAAAGTTGGAGGCGAGACAGTAATTAATGAGCCACTGTAATTCATCATTCCCAAGAGTATCGAGCCATTAAGGACTGATACATACTGTATGTGTATTGTTGGGGCAACAACTCCAGTCAGCTTTGTACTTGATTTAGTGAATGTAAATGAGGTGGATTGTTGTGTGTAATGGCACCTTAGTCAGAGGCTGCAGATTTACCAACATCTGTCTTCAGATGGCAACTTTGTTTAATAAAGAAAATATGTAGCATCTCATACTGTGCAGTGTAAATCTGCTGAAGAGAATAGAATCTATTATTAATACTTTAAACAATGCACTTATCAATATTACTATTAGAAAGTAGTGGATTTTTTTGTTATTATCAAACTTAACATTTCTAAATCAACTACTTATTGTTTAACAATAATATATATTTTTCTAAATATTTTATCTACATTTTGATCATTATTTTCGTGTCA
Source organism: Helostoma temminkii (assembly GCA_900302695.1). Classification (NCBI taxonomy): domain Eukaryota; kingdom Metazoa; phylum Chordata; class Actinopteri; order Anabantiformes; family Helostomatidae; genus Helostoma; species Helostoma temminkii. The sequence goes on from OMLM01008019.1 coordinate 12,900, forward strand.
CTGCACTTTTTCACCAATATGTGCCATTTTTGATAAAATCACAGCAGCGCAAAGTGTCTTTGTGCACCAGAAAGAGATGTTATAAACCTAAGGTCTAAAAGACACATTACCAACTATAACCTCCTACCTGCTCGTACCAACATACCATACAGATGGACAAAGCACTGGGCATTGTACACAATATAAATTTGGCCCGCAGTTTTGAATTTCACTGCATGGCGGCAACAAAATGATGATGATGATTATGATTATATGATAATGAACTAGGTAAAAGTAATGATCTGATGATGTGCCAAATGAGACTGAGAGTTAACAGAACAAAAAATAACTTTTCTGCCATGCATAATTTGCTATGCGTTGTGTTTGTGTGTGTGTAGATGTGCGGGCCCAGTTGGTGGAGCAGCAGCGCTGCCTGGAGCAGCAGACAGAGATGCGGGTCCAGCTGCTTCAGGACCTGCAGGACTTCTTCAGGAAGAAGGCAGAGATCGAAACGGAATATTCCAGAAACCTGGAGAAGCTTGCAGAGAGGTTCATGGCCAAAACACGCAGCACAAAAGACCATCAGCAATACAAGTATGCTTCTGTGTGTGCATGTGTGTGTTTTACTAAAATGATTGAAAATTTATAATTTCATGATTTAGATTTTTTTTTTTTACTTCAAACCAGTGCATACGCCATTTTTATTTATTAAATGTGTATATAGTTGGTCAGAATTGTTAAAACAAAATACAAAAATTTTAAGTAGCTTTCTGCAGATCAATCTGGTAAAATAATATTTAAGAATAAGATTTGAAGATGTAGCAACAATATCAACAATTACAATACCATTACATGTGGAAGTATAGAGAAATGCAGACTATTAACTGGTGAGCTGCGTGTGAGAACATAAATGTCCTGGACTTTATCCTGTGATTCCCCAACAAAGTCCAATGATTGTAGGAATGTGATCCCTGCTGTGTCATGTCAAGCTGTTTCTTCCTATGTGAGAACACATTTGATTTGGACAATCTCCCGCTGTGTGACAGCTATAGAGTGCCATGTCTAAAGTTTCTGTTGGTTTTGTGTAAGTACTGTAAGCAAAAGACATAATGTGTTGGTTTTACAACCTAAATGCATTTGGGTGACTTCACTGTATCAGTAGTTCATTCTGTTTGGCTTAAAAGCTTTATGGATAAAATAATAAAAGAATGAAATGTATGCAGAAGCATCTTTAAACATCTTTAAAGAGGATTCAAATGCCAAATTGGCTCAATTGCCAGTTTTATCTAAATCAACTTACTATTATATATAAAAAGAGTTATTGTTCACACAAACGTTAAAGACGGAGAAAGCTAAATTCTCATTCCACAATTTTACATTTATTTCAGTTTGTTTTATGGATGAAATGTTGAACATAACGTGTAACATGAAAAATAACACAAAGCATGAGAAATAAGCTTGCAGAATCAGAAACACACATACTAAACAATGGTCATCATCTTAAAAAACAAGATGATAAATAATCAAATAAGGCAAAAACACAGTAATAGAGATGGTGGAAATGAATAGAGTAAATAGAAGCTGTATTCTGCACATGATGTGATGATGTCTGATGAAATTTAATGTGCAATTTGTAAACTGAGTCCTAGACTTCAATAGGACCCTTAGGGGCTGAGACGCAAGGGGTGTAACTGACAGAATTTATTTTTGCTTCACTGAAATGATTTTTTCTTCCTCTTTTCCAGAAAGGATCAGAACCTGCTCTCTCCAGTGAACTGCTGGTACCTGCTGCTAAACCAGGTCAGTTTCACATGTTTGTGTATTTGCATCTGACCCTTTTATAATAGCTAAAACCTGAAAACCTCAGAGATATCCCACCAACCTCATCTGTCTTCTCCAGGTGAGGCGGGAGAGCAAGGATCACGCCACCCTCAGTGACCTCTACCTGAACAACGTCATCACTCGCCTCACACACATCAGCGAAGACTCTGCACGCCTGCTGAAGAGGGTGAATTGATATTTGTTATTATTATTATTATCAATAAGCCACAAATTGGTTCCCTTCATCACAATAAAGGCATCTTATTTTAGCATCCAACTGGAAACTACTTGAAAAAATGAAATATCACCAAATCTTATCAAAAACTTGATGCTAATTGAAGCAGCAGGACCTAAAATATCGTCTTTTGCACCACTATTGTAATATTAAAAGCTTTTATCAGAACAGAGGAGATACATGTGTAGATGTTCTTAGCTGTTTTCTGTATCCAATAGTTACGTACTAATGTTTTTGAGAAGTTTAAAAAGTTAATTTACGGTGAAAAGTGAACACTGTGTTGCCCTAGGTGTTCTCAAACAATTTCATCTTAGGTGAACCTCTAAGTTATTGTTCATTAAGCTCCTGTAGTGGAAAAAACCTTTAAGTTTACCAGCTAGTCTCAGTCTGTCTGCTAGTTGGTGCTCAGCAGGTAGTGTGGTTTTTACAGCTTCTTCATGGAAAACTGCCTGATCAAAAGCTAAACTGTGAGAACATTTAGTTGTAGAAGATTGACTGGGGCTCGAATGTAGTCTTTTGTCCTTCTCCTTTACCTGAAGACAACAAAAGCCTTCAACCTTCCAAATTAGTTACCAAAAGTGGATATCTTCAAAACAGAAAGAGTACAGCCTCTTTCAGTGTCACATAGATACCTGAATGTTGTTTTAAGACACACTTAAAAAACTGCAAACCCAACTTTTAAGTCTAATTTTTGTCCTGCATTTTTAATATTCATACATTCAGCTGTCGCCGCCTTTGTTTAGCCTTTGTTTGTGCATCCACCCTGGTTACGGGTCTAGTTCTGCAAGGCTTGTTGAGAAGGATGTTTGTTTGCTAACACACAGCCTCGATGCTCCTCTCTGACTCTGAAGCCGGCTTGATTCGCGTTTTGATTAGAACACATCACAAAAGAAAGTGAATTTTGTGCTGATGTTACATCCGCAGCAATCATCATATTAACAAATGATCTTGGTTACTTATAAATATTTGTAAGAGCCCATTTAAGAAAAGGGACTGTTGTGTAGATCATTGTAATTTTATTAGTATTAAGAAAGCAAAACAGAAATGATTTTACAAGTTTGGAAATGTCTGTTCTGAATATGTTCTTTAATGTGTGCCTTAATATGTTCTAGATCAGTGGTTCTCAACCCTGCTCCTCAAGGCACCTGTCCTGCTTGTTTCCCAACAATCCCTGTTTTACCCGCTGCTGATTACCTGGATCAGTTGTGTTCAGCCAGTCAGAAGCTGTAAGTGCTGAAAGTGTAGCAGGGAAAACAAGCAGGACAGGGTGCCTTAAGGACCAGGGCTGAAAAACAGTTCTAGATTCTAGAAAGAATGAGTAGCTATTTAAGGTGTAGCAATTGTTCAAATCAAGAAACATTTTGTATGCTTTGATTTATCCACTAAACGTTTTTTTTAAATCAACTGGAACTGGACACTGGATTTTATTCCGTGTCATACTCACAGCTTGACGCTTGCTCCGTTAGTGCCACAAAATGAGACGGCGAGCGCCACTATCAGTATTGGTTTTGTTGAACTTAATTTTGCATCTAGTCTAATTTGAATGTCACTGATATTATGGGTTGTGGAGGAAAGTGGAGCAACATTTTGTTATTACACAGATACAAGCATGTCATTGACTAACACCTTTTAGTTGTCTGCGATCTGTTTTCCTTCCTGTTTTTTTTTTTGTCATACACAACCTTTTGTGACAAATGATTCAGCTCATCAAACTGATTTTAGTTCTTACTTTTATTACTAAATGCAGTTTTTAAATGTTGATTTCTTTTAATAAGGGAAAAAGCAACCAAGTGTTTGCGATAACTGGCATTGAGCCTTTCACATTGCTGTGGTTAAACAAATATTCCTTCTAGAATTGTTTAGATTAAGTCTCACCGGAGGTCATGCCACGCAATCAGATTTAAGTCTGAACTTTGACTAGGCCACTATTTTGAGCCATTCAAAAATGGACTTGCTGGTGTGTTTCCGATCGTAACCCTTCATAACACAAATGCACTTGAGCTTGAGGCCACGAACTGATAGACATTCTACCTCAGGATTTTTTGGGAGTGCAGAATTCGTGGTAAGTGTGATAGTATGAAGCTGCACAGCATCTCCAGACCACCACCACGTTTAACTGTTAATACGCTGTGTTAGTTTCACACCAGATGTATGGGATGCACACCTTCCAAAACGTTTGTCTCATCAGTCCACAGAATAGTAGAAAAGTCTCGAGCATAATCGAGATGTTTATTGTCAATATGAGATTAGCCTTTGTGCAGTGGCTTCGCCTTGGAAGATGCCATTTTTGCCCAGTTTCTTTCTCATTGTTGAATCATTAACACTGACCTTAACTGAAGCAAGTGAAGCCTGCAGTTCTTTAGATTTATTATTTATAGTTACGGTAGGCTGTCAATTACTGGGAGGGTGCAACACTGTTCAAAGTTTTTCCATTTGTGGATTATAGTTCTCATTGTGGTTCGCTGGAGTCCCAAAGCCTTAGAAATGTCTTTGGAGGTTTTCTTTTTTTTTTTTTTAGATAGATTGATGTGTTGTTTTTTTAGATCTTTTACTATGCATTACTTCGTCAGACAGCTTTTATTCAAGTGATTTCTTGATTCAACAGGTCTTGGCAGTAATCAGGCCTGGGTGTGGCAAGTGAAACTGAACTCAGCTTTCCAAAAAATGTGGTTAGTCACAGGTCATTCGTGACTTAGCAAGGGGCAGGCAGGTTTGGACAGGTTTTCCCTAAATAAATGAAATCATCATTTAAAAACATTATTAAGCATTTAAGTATTACTCAGTTTATCTTCGTGTAAAATTAGTTTGATGATTTTGATGATTCATACCCATTTGTCTGTACTTCACATTATTGTTTAGTTGTTATGTGTTGACTTCCTTTCTTTTGTCATTTGGATGTTATAAAACTACACATCCACTGAAGATCCACTTCGATGACAGAAAAAGTACATTAGTCTTGAACATCACTTGAGTGAGTCAGTGTCCCGTTTTAAATCCCACCACTTAGAGTTCAAACCTCCAGGCTTGTTATTTTTTTCTCACAGCTTCTTTAAGTCGAGGAGTTGACTCTAATGAAAAGTAAAGTCAGTATTCCCCTGAGCTCTGCTGGGCTGCCTCGGAGTTTAGCAAATTAAACACACACACACACACTTGTGCGCTCTTAACCGCCTCCAACTTTAGCTCAGCGTGTTCATTATTAATCTCTCTTCCGACTTCTCTTTTATTCATGCTAACTAAAGTGCAGAGGCTGCCAGCAGCTATAAACAGTAAGAACCTCCATCACGTCCCTGCATCCTCTCAGAAAATTGTGTTCTGAAGAGGGACAACGGGAGGAGACAGACGGCTGAGTGGCCATGACAACGCTCACAGCCTTGTGGCCATGGCGACAGGCTCAGCTGATATTTTCTCAGCAGGCACTATGGGAACGGGATTCATCCATCCTGGGATTCCAAAGTCATTTGGCATAATGTAATATTAATGCGGCGCTGCCACATAACTCTTTCCCCAAAACTGGTTGACTGTTTAATACATGAGGCAGAAATTCGGTCTGGGTGCAGGCGGCAGAACATAGCCAGTTTCATTTATGATTTCATCTGTTTGTGTGTGTTCAAATCCATTTATTTATCTCATGCCGCCTGCCTCCACTATTTATTTACACTGCACTAGAGGAGTGGGAGAAGTAATCAAATCCTTTACCGAAAGTAGATATGATGAGCATTTTTGTAATAACATTGTATGGAATGACAATGTGAAAGGGGAGTTTTATCATCTGAATCTATAGCTTCCTTCACCTCTGTGGGGCTTTATAGCAAGCTTCAGCTCATTCTGTTTGCTGTAGGTGTCCGGACCGTGTTTTTGTTTCCTCCCACTGCTCTGTCAACAGTGTCATTTCAGCTATTTTCGGTGAAAAAGCTCTGAAAAGCTGCTGTACGCCAGTGGAAAAGCACAGACTAGCATGTGCAGTAGGAGCTGAAGAGATGTCCTTCAGGAGTTGGTAGAGAGAACAACAAATCTACAAGAGAGTGAATGGTGGACACAAACTGCATGTGTTATGTGTATGTTTCTGCAGTAAAATTCACCAGAAATCAGAATCCCACATAAATTACAGATGTCAAAGTGTCCTGTGTGAAATGCTGGATACATTTTCCATTTTAAGGCCTCAAACAGTCACAGTGCTTGAATGAATTAAGTCAGAAAAGAATTGTTCTATACTAAACTGTAAATTCAACTTTAGTTCATAATTCGAGTACTTTCCCCCCACTGTTGACACAATGTGCTGACGATGCTTTTCTCACCTGATCTCTGTGTCTTTTTACTCTCTGTCACGCCGTTAGAGCAAGGAGATCATCAATCAGCTTCAGGAAGACCTCATGAAGCTTCTGAATGAGCTTTACACCGTAAGTAAAACAAACTGAATTCAATCAATCAATGGAGAGAACTGAGTCAAAACACAAGTTTTCAAAAGGTCACACACCTGACATGACTCGGATAACTTCTACTGAGCCCCTACTGTATGACTTAAAAAATCTTCTTTATGTTAGATCCTGAGACGCTCTGACATCTGCAGACATCCTTTAAAAGGAGGTAGACAAAACATTTTGGCAAAGGGCTGAAATAAAAGGAAATATAAATTTCGTGGTACACAATTATTCTGCAAATTCAGATTTATATTTCGAAAACTCTAAATGCACTGTCCTTGCGAGGCAAAATGTTGTCCGTTACATAAGAGTCCTTGGTGCCTTGCATTCAGAGATGTGTTTTGAACTTTTGTATGTGAAATTTTTTTCCATCTTCACAAATTTCCAGTTATTGACAGTGAAATGTCACAGTTTATTTTAAGTCAGAGTGTGGGCCTTAAAAGCTTGTCTGAGCATGACATCAGAAATCAGATTAGAGGGGGCCTGGTAACCTTGAAGAACAAAAACAGTCCGTGCTGGCTTAAGCCTTATGTTCTTTTCCATTTTTCTGGTCAATTTCATTCAGTAGCTGTGTTTTTATGGGCTGCTCCTACTCAGGTGATGAAGACATATCACATGTACCATGCGGAGACGATCAATGCAGAGGTCAAGCTGCGGGAGGCGGAGCGGCAGGAAGGCCGCGTCAAGGGTGTGTCGGGGAACAGTGGAGGGGTGGAGCCTGTGTTCGGCCTGCGAATAGAAGAGCGTCACCAGAGACGCAACGCCGCACGCAAGATGGAGAAGATGAGAGAAAAGGTAAGATTGATTGATTACGTCCACGTTTCCCCTGACAAACCTAAAATCACTGGGTCACAGTAATGGGTTGACTTTACCCAAGACCCAGGTCTGTTGTTCGTGTCCCCATGTGAAGCCTCTTTCTTACTGGATTCTGCTGGAATGAAGACTTTACTGACCTCCTTTCTATTTTAACTCTAACTAACGCTGTTGGATAGAATTTTAACCATCGGGGAATAGACAGGATGTGGATATGGTCTGTAATAGGCATGGTCATTCATCAGAACAAAAAAAGAGAGAGAAAATGGTGGTGTTAGAGAATGAAGTAATAGGAAAATATACTTTTTAAATCAATTTCCTCGTCATAACTCAGAATGAAACACATATTTGTTCTGTGTGATTTAATGAGACGCTTCATAGAGCTTGATCCCTGAATAATCGTTCATAAATCTTACTAATTACAATAAAATCACATCAAATCACAATCAGATTTCTTCAGTATCGGTGCAGGGATATGGTAAACTTTGATACAATGTCAATTACAACTATAGAAGTAAAAGTAAATTTAAAAAAATGAAATAAAACTCAAAATGGACTGTCCTTGACTGTCTTTGGTCACAAGACTGTGACGTTATTTGGAGCCACAACCACAGATATTGTCGGGTATGGTCATTTTTTATCTCAGAAAGTCCAAAATCTCTGGTAAGACCCACTGAAATCTAGCGACAGTTGTCTCACAGTTCATGAAAAAACTGCAGACAGATACAGCAAATGGCTAATTTGGCATCCTAACAAATATCACCACCTACAGTACCTGTAGCTGATATCACTGTACAAGCACAAGATGATGAGCTTTTACACCCTTATTAACAAAAACATTTTTGTCACAAAAGCCAAATTTAAACAAAAATAGAAGCAAAAGCATCTGTCCAGTTATGATACAGGTATGTACAATACATATAGATTGATGACCAGTATTCTCATCTTTCTTCATTAGAGGAAAGCAAAGTACTCGGAGAACAAACTGAAGACTCTAAAAGCCAGGAATGAGTATTTGCTCACGCTGGAGGCGACCAACGCCTCTGTGTTTAAATACTACATCCACGACCTGCCCGATATCATAGACGTGAGTATACATTCGTGGCATAAGTGCATCTATTCATCACTATCCTGAACTCAGTATAGATAGAGAGTGTTATAAATCACAGTTTATTATGTTTTGTCACGCCACAGTATAGTACAGAATAGGTCCACTTCAACCTGTAACTCGCAATTGTTGCTGTCATACAAATATCCATGTATCTTAGTTTAGCCCTGCTTTTCTTATTTTTATACTTTATTGCAAGAATATATAACACACATGCCCCTCAGATGCATATATGTGTCTTTACATTCATATTATTACAGCATTTATATGCATTATTCATAACAATAAACCCTCAAACAAACCGAAGGAAAAACACATCGCAGCTCTTTTGGTATTAACTTTATTAAAATTGTCTTTGAATACTTGAAGAGTTATGTTATGTGAAAATATGTTTCAGTGCTGTGACCTAGGGTACCACTCCAGTCTGAGCCGCTGTCTGAGGACCTACCTATCTGCCGAACTGAGCCTTGAAGCCTCCAGGAGGGCAGGTCTGGAGGTGCTGGAAGGGGCCGTGGAGGGCCTGGACCCTGCCCGTGACAGGCAGCGTCTGCTGGGACTGTACCCCACTGCCTTCTGCCCCCCATCGCGCTTCAGCTTCCAGGCCCACATGGGTGACGCGGTCAGTACATCACACATTCAGCCACTTTTTGTGATCATGATGGTCCAAAATTTTTGAAAAGCACACCAAAAAAGATGTCAGAATATTATATTCATTTGTAAAATGTTTATATAATAGTAATATAGCTCTTCTTTTATTCCCTAAAGCCCTATGGCAAATGATTAAGATTATCTTTCGTAAAAAAAAAAGATTATAGAGCTACAAGTTGGCAAAGACAGAAATGTTTATTGGAAAAGACACAATAAGAAACAAAAGGCCTCTTCATTTTCATAAAATTATATTACATAAAATAAAAGTGTACAGAATAACAACAAAAGAAAAGCAGCTATAAAAGTAATGGAAGCTTAATAATAAGATTAAAGTACCTTGCAAGTAAAGCATCAGTGTTCTGAGTTTAAGTTTTAACAGCTGCATCAACATTTTACTTTATCTAAAGCACTTGTATTGTGGCTCAATGCTTAAAAGGTAATGTACCAAAGTCAGGGAATAGGCACCGGTGGGAATCCTGATACATTCCCAAGAATTAAACCAGAATACAGAGCAGATCCACATAAACACTTTTTTTTCTGATTGTCTTCTTGTCATTGCATCTTCTCTCAGGTGACCCAGATTGCCTCCCAGCCACATGTCCAGGCTGAGCTCACTCTGCGCCTCACACAGCTGCAGACCCGCCTGGCATCTCTGAAGATAGAGAACGAAGAGGTTAGACACACAAATAGTCAACTCAGTAAATGTATGCAGCACAGTGGCGCGATTGATATTGTGGTCGCCCCTTGATCCAAAGGTCTCCAGGTCATGACCTGGCTTCGACAATACGCTAAACGTCACGAGTGCCAGTCCCAGTTGGAGAGGATTGCATCCAGTGTAAAACCTGTGCCAAAAAAAATCACAACAAACACGACATGACTGATCTATTTAAAACAATCAATAGGTAAAGTTAAGAAGATAATAGTGGGTGGCAACTTATCCCACAACGTCAAAATCTGAAGTACTAAAGAAGAGGGTTCAGTTGACTGAATGAGATAATGTGTTGACTGCATTGCATTTAGCTTGTTTCAAGTTAAATTCGCCGAACTCTCTTAACAGCACAACCTTGCAAAGCACTTCTGTGTTTACTAGAGGACTGCTTGTTCTACTTCATTCGCGGAAAAGTTTAATAAAAAAAACGACGAATAAAATAAATGTCTGTAGTCAGAAATCTGCAAAAGTAAACAACAAATTTAACCGTAGTAGTATTAGAGCAGCCAAAACGATTAGAAAATGTTAATAGTACATCTGTCAGTGGTGTGCGATCAGAGCAGCACATAGAGAGAATGATTCAGTCTGCATGAAGTGAGAAGCCAGAAAAACATCTTTCTAAAGCAAAGTGCTTCATGACTAATAAGTGAAGCTGTCAAGGGAACAAGACTGTTTAAGAATTTTCCTGCTAAACCACTGAAATGTAGGAATTACACAAATAAAAATACGTCTCAGTAAATTTGCAACCATGATGATATAGTCTAACATTTAGCTTGTTATGTATTTCAGCTTGAGCTGCTATGACAGGTCTGGGGGACTAGTGTATTTTATTTTTATGTTCCCGTATGTTCCACTTCTGCTTCAATCTGTTTGTTTGCCTCATTCTTGCACGAGGCTCGTTGTCATTTCTTGTTGTCAGTTTTGGGGTTGTTTTTTTTTTTTTTTTTTGTCAGGTACAAAAAGACGCCTTCTTTCTTAATCCCGCACGCAAAGATCTGATGAGCACAGACAGTTCTGACACTTACAAACTTATAAAGTTATGATAATTTATACTGTTTTAATGGGGCGATAATGTAGCAGATGTAGCCTCTAAAAATAAATTTGTGCCATCTGAAAGCGTCTTTGGTGCGGCAGTCGCGGCGTCCTCTCTGTTGTTGCAGAGCAGACTGTGAGTGTTGTGTGCACAGAGGGCAGCTGTTAACTCACCCTGAAGGGCATAAACATGCTGAAGGAGTCGGGATTAATGAGCTGCATCTGCACGTCTCAGCAGCTTACAAAAACACACACGTAGACACGAACACACCCTGATTATCATATACAAGTAAAAACACTTTTACACCATTATCCTAGCTGTAAATATAAACACACTTTGCATCTGTAGTATACCTAAGCAGCAGCTTCATTGAACATTTAGGAAAACGAAGCTCCACCCAGTTACAAATTCATAATTCACAATTTGTGACCCATGAACCCATGTGCCCATTATCAAAGGGTTCACTCTACACAGTGGCTTAAATTGAGTGAAACTTTTGACCAATAGTCCGCTTTAAATAACTTACAAATTATTGTATTGTCCATGATCATTTTGAGGGGAGGCTGCAAGAATTAAGCTTTTGTTAATGACATTAACCAAAGCTAATTGAAGTTAGGAGTCAGCAAACCTGAAACAAAACAAGATCGAAGGTGTAAGTTAGCGCTACGTAGGTGTCTGTGGAGATTCTGAAGGGCGCGTTTGTCTTAGTTTAGTTTTAGTTTGTGAACCATACTTTGCAAAAGGGAGATTTATTAGATTTATGATCAAGAATTACTTTTACAATCTGCATACAGTAAAGCTGATAGATCAGTTGTCTCTAAATGCAGACAGTTTAGTACTGTGGCTACCCTCCAGTGCCAAAGAATTATTAGTGCTGGTTAATATTTCTGTTCATGATCCTATCACAAGCTAATCATTGTGCATTGCACTGCCTATGAAATCTGTATCTCAGCGATTAAGTACAGTGACAGTAAACTGTGCAAGATAATATCAGGGTGCCAGCTGAAGTTCATTAGAAGTTGGTTGATAGAGGACGACAACGAAATGAATCTACTACACAATCACTTAAAAATAGAAAAGGCCCAGTAAGACCTCAGGAGATGACTGGGGGCTGAAAGCAGTCCCAGTTTTAAGTCAGTTTCTCCTTCTTCAGGTAAAGAAGACCTGGGGAGCAACTTTGACCACCCTGCAGGACATGACGGTGTTGGACGACTATGACGTCTCCCAGAGCTTTACCCACAGCCCGTCCTCCGAATCGGTCAAGTCCAGCGTGTCGGACGGCTACTTGAACAAACCCAGTCTGGCCAAGAAACGAGCCAACCAACAGGAGACAGAGCTCTTCTACTTCAATGTGAGACAAAAGAAAAAAATGTTTATACTCAGCTACTGTCATTAGTCTCTTAGTGCAAGAAATATGTACAGAAATACAGACTTCCAGGTTTTTAGGACACTGATTTACTGGTATTACGTAAAGACAATTGTAATGATGGTAGTGCAGTTGTTAAGTTAGGAAAGAAAATACACTCGTTTTGTACGTAATTTCATACATAGATAGCGAACTGAACTTCTATATTTACATTTTTTAATCCTCAGAAATTCCGCGAGTATCTCGAAGGGAGTAATCTAATTTCCAAACTGCAGGCCAAACATGACACACTGAAGAAAGCTTTAGCAGAAGGTAAGAAATCCAGAAAACTCTAACACTTTACTTCTGTCTTATATTTTAGAATACACACAATAAATATCATTTTTTTGCATTTAAAGCTTCCTGTCTTGTCTTTTTTTCTTATAGGCTATAAAGCTGAACTTCTGACTACCAGGTAAGATGTCATTTTATTGTCGCAGTGACTATTTTCTCTTCATGTAATAATAAGTGTAACTCCCCATCCCACTATGTCCGTTTGAGCTCTTGGAAACTGAGACACTCCTCCCTCTCTCCTCTTTCTTTTCATTACAGCCGTGGGCGAAAGAACTCCCACAGCAAACACCAGGTAGAGTTTTACTTCTATCTGGTTTCTATTTTCTTTCTGTGTTGTAATTCTCTTAGTTAACCATTAAAATGTCTGTCTGCAGGATTTTCCTACCGTCCTGCTATTAAAATTCAGATGAGAGAAAATACAAGCTGATAGAAATGAATCATTTATTACTCTTCCCTCAGCGGGGTAATAAATGCCTAATAAAATCTTAATGAGCAATAATGAGTGATTGTCAGACTTATTTTTTCTTGAGCTCGCCTGTCAGGCTACATATGAGCTACTCTGATCCTCTGATAAACGCAAGTTGCATGTTATGCTATGATTTCTAACCCTAAACCCCCAGAAACCATTTTGTAAATAACCGTAGAGAGTCTGCAGATTTTGTGATTCCCTTTGGTAAAAAGAGTAAAATAGTTAGTTAGTGCACAGTGTTTTTTTGCTTAAATCACAATGTGCTTACTCGAAAAATGTGATGAAAGTAGATTTGCTAAGAGTCAATAAAAACTAGAGTCATTAATCATAGCAGGCGCACTGAACGGCTCTAACGTTGTACTGTGTTTATAGGATTCAACAAAAGCCATACCTTTGCTTGTGGAGAGCTGCATCCGCTACATCAACCTACACGGTGAGTTTCACTTGTCACCATTCAGGTTTGACTGGCTCAGCTGTTATTGACGAGACACGTACGCGTGCTGCTGTTCTCTGCAGGTCTTCAGCATCAAGGCATATTCCGGGTGTCGGGATCGCAGGTGGAGGTCAACGACATCAAAAACTCTTTCGAAAGAGGTGAAATATCAACCGAAAGGTCGTCTGAAATTCACGCGATTTGAAGTTTCCGGTGGTTACGGATGTAGCTGAGTTGTTCTGTCTCTCGTCCAGGTAATGACCCACTGATTGATGAGGAGAGCAACCATGACATCAACTCTGTGGCTGGAGTATTGAAGCTGTACTTCAGGGGTTTGGAGAACCCCTTGTTTCCTAAGGACAGGTTCAATGACCTCATCTCCTGCGTTCGTGAGTACTCTGTTTAAACAGTGTACATGTACCTGTATAGGGTGGTGGAAGGGGGAGGCGTCCTGATCAAACTCTAAAAGTGACACATACAGGCAACATCATCTAAACTCCTTTTAAAACAAAGGAGCAGCTGTTCTATAAACTCCTTTACCTTATCTCTAACATTAAACCAAGCCACCTCACGGGCTAAAATAATTTCAGACCTCGTTCACTATCTAAAGCTCCAACTAAGACCAGGTGAGGTCTGGAGCTTAGATCGGCGGGTAAATTGAAAGCTGTGTCTTCTGGCTCAACTCCCGTTGTACCACAAAGGTTTTGTAACATACCTGCACTGGAGCAGATGGTGAACTAAGCCTCCTGAAGCTTAATGTGGCCCTTGAAAATAGACTGATGGGTGTTTGTGGTGCGTGCGGAGAGATCTCTGATGTGTTGTGCTGGTTTTCATTATGTTTTTGTGCCAACACAGTTACATCCATCCATCCGCCATCCAGTCTGTTTTCAACTGTGTGTGGAGACGAGAGAGAAAAAGAAACCGCATGAGATGAAAGGACTGCTTTCCAAAAACAGGAAGTTAGATTCGGTTGCTTATCAACACAGTCAGCAGTTGTAGCATCGGTGGCTGTGACTCAGCCAGAGACTGACTGAGTTATACTGACTTTTAAGCACATATAGTCTTTGATATCCATCACAAATACACACCCATAAATCCATAAATATGCTTGGAAATCACTGAATAAAGATGAATTAATTGCAAACTTTAAGTTGTGCCAATTTGCCTGGAATAAAAAAATAAATCACCTGCACCAGGTTCAATGAAAGAAACCGCATTTTACTTGTCCGACTTTCAAAATATAACATAAATAATGTTAATTATTGGTGTAATTATTATCTCCCATATTATAGCATTTTAATTGTCAAGTATTTCCAATGAATTTGGTCTAAAAGAATCCGGTATTGCATTTAATTATTATTGTTATATAGAGATAAACAGGTTTGTTGATGGCCTGTGATACATTAGCTGCTATAATAGACTGAATCTCTTGCTGTAACACTTGAGTCTTTCTGCATGTGTGACCTGGAACACTTGTTCTGCTTCCATCTGCACACGAGATGCTGCCATGTAGCACAGACTGAATCTCTGCCTATTCAGCCCACACACATTCATACTCGCTCTCAGTTTCTTTGTCTTTGTTTTTCATTGGTGTCTTTGTGTTTTTCGGAAACTCATCTCCCTCTCAGCTGAGATATGGAGCCGGCCGCTTCTGTTTCTGCAGCGCCGGCTGGTATCTTAGATGGTTTTTGTGTTGCAGACACCTCGTGATGTCTCTTCTGATGACTCTTCTGTACGTTTTCACGCTGCAGGAATGGAGAACCTGTACGAGAGAGCGCAGTGCATCCGTAAGATCCTGCTGGGCGTCCCGAGGGCAACGCTGGTGGTGATGCGTTACCTGTTTGCCTTCCTCAACCAGTGAGTATCTCACCTTACACTCACACAAAACCAGGCCCTCACAGTCAATGATAATCACTCATTTCCTTCCATTTTCCCAGAGATTCCACATTGTTTCAAAGCTTAGGATAGGTTGGAGAGGCCATAAACCGCACTTGTAGTGAAGAGGGATAGAAGTGCACACTTAAAGCATGTAGAGATCACAAAACAGAGTCATTTTATCTCTGTGGCCTCTCAAATAAATATAGAATGAGAGAGCAGCGAGGAATGGCGAGGCAGGAGGTGTGAGCAGAAGGGGAACAGAGTGTGATGTGCAGGTGTGATGTACCAGCTCAATGTACTGTTGCATTTATTAGCAGGGCTATGAAGATCATTCATAGCACTCAGTGTTATTAAACCAGGATCAATGAGAGCGAAAATATTTTGTTTATTTCCATCAAACCACATCTAGGTCCTGTGAAAGCTGCTGGTAGCACGCCATAGAGACAATAATAGAGGCTGAATGTGGTAAAATTTATAGCATGCAGCATTTAAACTTTAGTGTTTTGGCAATAAAGATGTTTTTAAGCAGCGGTTTTCATCATCAGAGACAAATCACAGTGAGCTGCGGTGTCCTAGGAGTGTAAGCTAAACGTTTGAACACTCCCTTTGCCTCAGCCTCTCCCAGTACAGCGACGAGAACATGATGGATGCTGGGAACCTGGCCATCGTATTCGGCCCCACCCTCCTGCCCACGCCAGATACACTTGACCAGGTGGCTTGTCAGGCGCATGTGAATGAGGTCATCAAAACGGTCATATTGCACCACGACAACATCTTCCCAGACACCAAGGAGCTGCCGGGGCCGGTTTATGAGAAGTGTATGACAGGAGACCAGTACTGGTGAGACTCAACATGTTAAACCTTTATTCAGTGTTTCATTGGGCACTAATCATTTGCATCTAATCATAAAATCCTACTTTTGTGTAATTCACCTGCAAGTAAAGGGAAATAGTGGAAATTAATATTCACTCTCCAGGCTACATGATAATAACTTTCAGTAAGACTGAGATTAAGCATGTCTTTCCTAGAGGAACAATGTGCACCTGTGGTGTAAATGTTTAAAATGGTTGTATCACAGTAAGTGAAGTAAATACAACTCCTGCAGTGCAAATACATTAAAATTAGATTTTCTTCAAATATTAAGGTGCTGTTATGTTATTTTATGAACTTGTAATGTAATGTTTATTATCTGTGGCTATGAAGGTTGTGTTTTCTATATTTTCCCCTGAGAAAGACAAGACAGATTTGCCCAGGAGTGCTTTTGCAAATAACTGTATAAACATACATCATTAAAAAAATATATATATATTTATGAAACATCATAAAACACTGCAAATTAAGTTTATTTCCCCATTTAATCCATTTGGTTCAGTTGTGTTTAGTGCATAAATCAGGGATTTCATTGAAAATGACTTAACACTTTACAAATTCACATAATCTAACAGGGAAAAAATGATCACTCTGCTGCTCCCTGCGTGATAAAGTGTGTGCTGCATGTGTTGTGTTCCTCTTTCCCCCTCATAACTAACCTCTTGACATTCTGCTGTAGCTGTATTATATATTATAAACGTCCTCATACTGTGATTAGCAGCCTCATCTGCTCCTGTAAACGTATCCTCTTCCCTTTGTTCCCATACTGATTGAATGATGTCTGCTCTTCTCTTCCTCCCGCAGCGAGAGTCCATTCAGCGAGCCTGGAGCGTTGGAGGAGGCCGAGCCTGACGCCGGCACAGAGACCCAGACCAGCGATGAGGGTACGCCTGACCCCTGACCTTCTCACAATCGCCCACACTCCCATCTCGCTGTCTCCTGGTGGAGAGCAGTTGCTACGGCAACGGCAGCCATGGAGATACCCCCTGCCACTACCCTCTCTCAATCCGTTCCCCACACCCAAACCGTCATTCCTGCTCTTTTCTCTCTCTGTCTGAATGAACAGAAAATGCCTTTTAATGCTCTTTTCTGATTGGTTGAGGGCCGTGAAAGCCTCTGGGACAGATGACAAGTTCAAGTTCAGCTCTATTTTCTCATCTCTTATGTTTCTCATCTTCCCCTCCATCTTTTTTCTCGCTCTGTCTCCCCGGCAGAGGGTGAGGCTGTGGAGGCGGTGGCGAGGTTCGACTACGTGGGCCGGTCGGGCCGTGAGCTCTCCTTCAAGAAGGGAGCGTCCCTGCAGCTCTTCCAGAGAGCATCACATGACTGGTGGGAGGGGCGGCACAACGGCAACCATGGCCTGGTGCCTCACCAGTACATCATGGTGAAGGACAGGCAAGTGACTTCTACTAACCGAACACCTTTAATCCATTCTCTATCTTCAGGTTTTCTTTTTGCTTCAGTTTAAACTCAGTATAAACTTCATTATGTTAAGTCTGCACGTAAAATAATTTTTATTATCATCTGATCTGACGGTTATTTCCCCATTTAATATCTGAATTGTTCGGTATTTGAAACCTCCCACAATCTAAAGAAGTGATCAAATTCTTGACTAACAGTCCAAAAACCAAAGATATTCAGTTTATTGTCATGTGTCGCAATAAAAAGGATAAAATTCTGACATTCAGAATATGGAATAGTGCAATATTGGCCTTTTTTATACATAAAGGATGCCTCAGACAAAATTTTGTCAACTAATTGTTGCAGAACTCAATATACAGTTAAAACCAGAAGGCTTGCAGAAACCCCAACTGGGTCTTTAACAAGCCAGTGTTCCAGTCAAGAAAAACAACAACCTGGCTATTACTCGCATGGCCGGTGTGTCCGAGACACTCAAAAGGATTTTTTGAAAACATCACATACCTTTCCACTTCAATCCCACACATACTCAGTCCGCCCAAAAGACCAGAAACCAAAATACAAGAGGAGCAACGAAGGCCTTGCTCATACTGCCAGAAAAAATGTATTTTTTTTTTAAAATTCAGATTAGGTCAAGTCTGGACAGCACGAAACACATGAAACACGATTTTTTTTTCCAAATCAGATATAAACTTCATTTGTAGGTGGATTGAAATGCAAGTCCAATCATTTTTTACAAACGTGTCTCAGTTCGGACACTGTGTCTGCTGAAATGGGATTTCAATTGGTCTTTTGCGTCTTTCTATACATGACCTCAGGCAACAATGTCAAACCCTGGGACGTAAGTGCTGGAAATGACGAACTCCTCTCTGCGTGGCAAAGCTGGCCGTGACTACAGCATGACTCATGGCCATATATACCATCTTTTTGTTGCCGAACTTTTCTTTCTAGATGTTATAAGAGATGTGACTATTACATCTACTCACATGCTCCACTTCTATTTTGCGCCAAAGGCTGGAGATGTTAACTGCGCAGACACACGATACCAAAGGAATACTTTGATGTGGTGGATGTAGTGACAAGAGAAAGAAGTCCAGCTGCCGTGACTCAACTTTCAGATACTTGAACCTGGATGACTCTTCACAGTAACCAACCACATTTCCTGTAACACCTCTGCACCCTCCAACTTCCCCCTCTCACACTCAATAGTTCCTTAGTTCTTCCTTAGCTATACATTTGCAGTGTGTGTACAGATGTGCATTTTAGTGGTTGGTCATGAAGAAATAAAACATGTGTGTTCAAAAGAAAACTCAGGAAATAATATTTGGAGTATTTTTTAATTATGAAATCATCATAAATCATTGTCAGTTCCCTATTTGATTTACTGACAAGCTACAAGCTGGATTCAAGTGGATTTGTTGCTTGCTGGATTGCACACTTTGTCCGTTGATTAACGGACTCACCGTGCTGAGGGAGTTGCCAGCCACATGCTATTGATCAATTAATTGATAATTGGTGTGTTTTGTTAGTTCAGCTCTCCTGTTTCCAGAGTGATTTGCACTGATTGAGAGTCTGTGTCTTTAGGGCTGACGCCATATCTGATACACTCAGTCAGAAGGCGGACAGCGATGGAGGAAGCAGCAGCACTGACGATAAGAGGTCCAGGAGCGAACTGAGCTCCCCCACTGACATCAGACCACCAGAGACCTATAACAGGTCTGTCATGTAAGACACTTTCCAACGTCGCAAGAGTAATGAATCATTTTAGCTGCAGTGAATTTATGTTAAACCCATTTTCTACATTGTCTTCTCAAAATTCATAATCCTGTTATCACAGCTGTTTCCCACGTGACCTGTTTCTTCATCTGCCGGCGCCAGACACTTTTTACTTTCATGTAGACCAGTCACATAATAGTCATATAAAATATTTTTTACTGCTACACCCAGTACAACTTTTAAAAATGTATGAAAAACATATGGTACACCAGACGTCCTGTGCTTCATGTTTTTGCTGTATTAACATGAACATTAACTGCAGCCAGAATCCTTAATGAGTTAAGTATAGTAGTAAATATTTGCCTATAAAAACAGTCCACTACAAGTAGAGGTACCCTATAATTTTTCTACTCAAGTAAAGGTACTCAAGTACTACTAAAGGTACAACTAATTTCATTCTTTTTGATAACAAAAACGTAAGTTTGGTCCAGATCTGTTTGACTAATCCTCATGAGTTGTTACCTACAGACTGTGGAACAAAAACAGCAGTGGGTAAAGGTGGGGCTGATTTTAATCCTCGTATGTAGTGTCAAGGTGTTAAACCATACGTGATACATCAGCATTTTATTGGTTTATAAAGTTTTTATAAAGAGTAACTAAATGTAGTGGAGTAAAAGTACAATATTTTCCCCAGATTTGTAGCAGAGTCAAAGACTCCAGTAAAGTACAAGTACCTCAAACCTGCACTTAAGTACTTTAGTTACTTGTCACCTCTGGAAGTGCATCCAATAATTCTTTTTAGTATTGACAGATTTTCTGTAAATTTATTGATCATTAGACAAATGAAACATCAGAAAATTATGTCACGATATCTTGGGACCCAATGTGATGTCTCGTGTGTCTGGCTTTGTTGTTTTTGTCTCGTTTGTGTAAATTTCCAGTTTTCTATGATGTAGGCAAGAAAATGTCCCATTTAACAAACTGAAATCATGATTTTCTAGTAAATTACTGTAGTGAATACAGCTGTCCTCGCAGCTCTATCGTTAACCTGAGCAAACTCTGGTCGTTCTTTATGATTACAGTCACAGGAGGAAGCGAACTGACGGTTTGTTCCGCCGCCCCCTCGGCCGCTCTAACGACAACGGGAACGGGGGAGTGATGGAGCGAAGCTCTCCACCGGTGACAGGTCACTTCAGCCCCAGAGAGCTCCTGTTGGGACGGGGTCAGGGCTTGACCCCACCCCTTGACAGCCCTGAGCGCCGGCGTCGCTCCACTGCTGCCGTGACCATGACAGTAAGTCGACATGATTCGCTGCGAAGGCCAGAGGATACGCCCATCCGCCGCTCGAGCAGTGGGCAGCATGGCTTCAGTGACTCCCATCGATCCAGAGTGCTGGACCCTGACACACTGGCACAGGTATGCAACCAACTTAGTTAAATTGACTGTAAGTTAATTAACCTACAGTTAATTAGACATAATTATATACAGAGTTTCCTCCAAAGGTATTGAAACAGCAAGGCCAATCATTTGTGTTTGCTCTGCACTGAAGATATTTCAATTTAAAAGCAAAATACAGTTGAAATTTATTTATTTTTTTCTCACTGTCTGACATTAAATCAGACTAAACTTTGCCTGTTTTAGGTCAGTTAGGATTACCAAAATTATTTCCATTTGCTTAATGCCAAAGAGAATTTTGTGTTACTTTCTCAAAAGTCAGAAGTTTCCATAAATTTCCTTAGTATTTGGTGTCTTTGCCTTTAAACTGAAAGGCTTCCGACAAAGACTTCTCCTTCCACAAGCTTCTCACAATAGTTAGCTGGAATTTTGGCCCATTCCTCCTGACAGAACTGGTGGAACTGAGTCAGGTTTGTAGGCCGTCTTGCTCAGCTCTGTCCACAAATTGAGCTGTTACAGAGGTCGTTTCACTGTTGATAATAACAC
The DNA here is from genome assembly GCA_900302695.1 of Helostoma temminkii. NCBI lineage: Eukaryota > Metazoa > Chordata > Actinopteri > Anabantiformes > Helostomatidae > Helostoma > Helostoma temminkii. Next base: position 34,089 of record OMLM01008019.1, read on the forward strand.
TTTCTTACCAGCTTCAGCTGCATCTTCACAAGGTCTTTTGCTTTTGTTCTGGGGTCGATACGCACATTTTGCACCAAAGCACGTTCATCTCTGGGACACAGAGCCTGTCTCCTTTCTGAACAGTAGCTCGACATTCCCATGGTGTTTATACTTGCGTATAATTGTTTGAACAGAAGAACGTGGCTCCTTCAGGCATCTGGAAATTGTACCCAAGGATGAATCAGACTTGTGGAGGTCCACAATTCTCTTCCTGATATCTTGACTGATTTCTTTTGATTTTCCCATCATGTCACACATAAAAGCAGTGTGTGTGATGTGTGCCTTAAAATATCATCCACAGGTGTGTCTCAGATTAACTCAAATTGTCAATTAACCTATCGGAAACTTCCAAAGTCATGATACAATCATCTTGGCTTTCCCAAATTGTATAAAGGCATATTTATGTAAGTGTATGTAAACTTCTTTTAGGAAAGTAATAACAAATTCTCTCATTATTCTGGCATTTAGCAAATAGTAATAATTTTGGTCATTCTAAAAGACTTAAAACAGAAAAGGTTTAGTCTGCTTTAATGCCAGACAGTGAGAAGAAAAGTGTCTGTATAATAAAGTGTTTGTAAACAACTGTATGTACATGAGATGTTTGGAATTTCAGGATTTATTTAATGGTATTTACACATACTGTAAATAGGCGGAACGCTAATTACCTGTATCTAATCTCCATCCACATGTATGGAAGTAATGTTAAATTAATTTTATGTCCTTTTGCTTTTCTGACATTTTATGAAAGCAGAACACATAGAGACTGTGATTTATAGAGTTGACCTGTGTATGCTGCAACAGACAAAAACATTTTCCAGTGATGCTGCATAAAATCTTCTCCTTGCTGCCTGCAGGACATCGAGGAGACAGTGACCGTGGCTCTGGGGGAGTTGAGGCAGCTGGAGCGTCAAGGCTGCCGGCCAGCTCCTGACGTGGTGTTGGACACTCTGGAGCAGGTGAAGAATGGCCCAGTCACCACCTGCTCCTCTGAGTCTCCCAGCCCCCACAGCACCCCCAGCACTCCGGGAACACCTGGAACACCTGGCACCCCAGGGACTCCTGGAACCCCTGGCACCCCGAGCCCTCTCAGTCCTCTGAGCCCTATCAGCCCACTCCCCGGGCCTCCACCAGGACCTCCTAGACCGGCCAACCCTTCTCCTGACTCCCTGGGCTCTTTTAAGCCTGTCGCAGCTGTCCGGATCGGGGCTCCACTGCGGCCCCCGGCGCTAAGGCCCAAACCTATGGTCCCACCCAAGAGCAGCACCCCGCCTCTGCCCTCACCGTTGGACAAATCCTGCACCATGTGAGCCAAACCAGGCCAATAAAAGGCCAAATCAGGCCTACCCAGGCCAAAAATGGGCCAGAAGAGGAGATCAGGGTACTGCTTAGTGTTTATCAACATGAGGGTAGAAACGGTAGGAAAGACAAAAAGGGTTTTAATGTAGTAATAAAATATAATATATGACATGACCTATGATATGATATGCCATGATATTTATGTGTCGTCAGGTTGGTGTGTACTCTCTTGGTGTGTAGGAGTTTACTTTCTCCATGTATTGAAGCATTTATCAAAGGTTAGCTAAAAGAACTGCTGATGAATAGATACAGGAACGATCACAGATGAAGCATCCAGTCCTGTACATGAGATTACAGTCAGAGAGACATGGGAGATGTAGTTCAGCTCCAATAAAATGTAGTTTCAGTGACGTGAATTTTGGCTGTACTGTCATGAAGATTGGCCCAAACTAGCTGAACAGCCTATCGCTAAAAGGCTGCTGTTTTCTTACAAACTATTACAATTGGCTGCTGTATCTACGACAGACTTGATGAGTTAAAAGGAAGAGGACACGGCAGAGTGGAAGGCATCACCGATTCGACGTCTGTGTGACTTAATTTATTTTTTTATTTTCCACTTGGTTCAGCTGCTAAGCTCACTTAAACCTCAAACCACAAAACGCCTCTTGAGGTCATCGGTGACACCAAACTCACTTATGTAACCAACGTCCAGCTATTTAATGAATGTTTCCAGTATTTAACGACTGTTCAGCCATCTATTGAATGTTCAGTGAGCTGCTGTGGCAACTCGATAAACTTTTTTACAGCCTTCTTGTGTTTTTGGAGGGGAAACCCACGCCCAGACCGGAGCATCAAACAGGGTGTGATAGTTGAGTGGTGTTGGAAGCTTGGACAGAAGTTTTCCTGGGATGGGGTGACGTATGATTTCGTTCTTTGTGTGTCAGCAAGAAGTGTGTTTGTGTGTCTGTGTCCTGCTTGCCTGCCCTTGTTCTGCTCCCTTGTAAGTGCAGAAGCACTAGAATAGTGATAGATAATAGATAATTCATGCCTGCCTTGAGTGCCAGAACACGCAAGTGCAAGTTGGGGAAAACTGTGCGAGTGCAAAAAGCATGCCACTTTCTGTATGTGTGTGTCAAAATAATGGTTTACCTGCTTGTTACACTGAAGTCACTAGTTAACCTTAAATTCACAATAAGCTAACAGGGTGGGGCTCTGTGTGTAAACGCCCAAACAAAAACAAAAAAAACAAAAACAACAAAAAAAACACTTGAACAGCACACTGAATGTGGCCTCCAACCAGGCTGATAACTGATGTGCGTGTGGTGATTAAAATGAGACATGACGTGCTGAGATGGGCTATGGATGCACATCTGTGTGTGTGTGTGTGTGTGTGTGTGTGCGTGTGTGTGTATGTGAAAGTGCCTTTTTTTTTTAAACCCTTGTCTTTTTTTGGGGAGTTGTGAATCCACTCAAGCATGTCCTGAACGAAGAGCAGCAGCACTCCGAATGGAATAATCATAAAGTGTTTAGTAGATGATTAAATTATGAATTCTAGCATTAACCCATTGTGACATTGCACTTTGATGTATAGGATTGTGTACTTGGCATGTAGCATCATAACATGTTGGTGCATTTTAATTCAAAGGGAGGTTCCTCTGAATGTGTTTGATAATAAAGGAAATGGTTTTTGTCCGTTAGTGTTGCTGTATTTGAAAACTGAGCTTCCTAAAGATGAGCTCATATAGCCAAATGGATTGTATTAATGTGTTGTATTTATATTATAAATAAACCTGAATAAATTACCATTCAAGTCATTAACCGATTGAACTTTCCATTAAATGAAGTGACACTTAAATAAATCTTCATGTGTTCTGTAAATTACTGGTTTCTTATTCTTATTACAGCCACACCAAACTCTTAACTTTTATGTTGATAAGGCCAGATGAGCAATTATCTCAAAATTTTATTTCAACCGTATCAAGCACAGTAAATAGAAGCTATTTAAAGTAAAATGTAATTGTTTTAAAACAGTAGTTGATGCAAAATAAAATCCTTAAGAAGTTTTAAATAAACACAGGCCTTATGTTTTAGCAGCTGTCACAATGTCAAGGCCTAGGAATCAGTAAAACAAAGTCACACAGTAGTTGAAATGGTGCATATTTTGATATGGAACATTTTTGGCAAAATGAGATTTGAGGCAACAAAGCTGGCAGCAGAAATCAGTTTTCAAAAGCTGCATAATAGAAGCACCGTAGTCATCTTTAAGAAACTATTAGATATAACAGGTTTGATATTAGTTGAGGTTCCTTTCTTCAATCTCCACCAATCAGAGCACCTAGCGTGTGCGTGCGCGCTGTACATTTCTCGCTCAACCCTTTGAACCAGGTTTGAGGGTGCTGAAGGGTTTGGAGTTTCGCAGTGAGCCTGAGATCTCTTGAAGGAAGCCGGTGATGTTCAGATCCTTCTCTGACTTCCTGCCATCAAAGATAACCACCAGAGTGAAGTGTGGCTCAGGACGCGTCAGGTAGTAGGTGCTCTGGACTTTATCATCATAGAAGTGGACCACCTTGTCCAGAGTGTTGAGCTCAGCAGCACGGTCTCCCATCATCATGATGACATTAGGCCAGTGTGTAAGTGGCCGCTCTCCTGATGGCAGGGATACCACTGCAGGGAACTGCTCCACGCCCTTCGGTGCCTCTCGGTATGAGTGTGGATGGTGGTAGCCGTGACCCTGGAAACTTTCTAATCCGCGATTGTCAAACACCAGAGACACGTTGCTGGCGTCATGTTTGCGGATGAAGGAGCAGATCTTGCCGTGGTAGTCCGTTGTGGTACGGGCAGTCAGAGTTCTCATGTCAGTTGAGGTTGTCTGCCGGCTCAGGGCTTCATGAAAGTAGAAGCTGAACTTGGCGAGGAGAGCCCCCTGGAAGCGCTGCAGCCACGTGTATAGGTGCGGAGGCTGCACTGCCTTCTGGGACTGACCTCCAAACAAATGCTTGCGGGTCTCTCTCTGCCGCTGGAAGAGCTGACCCCAGGAGATGAGCTTTGAGTGGGCACCGTGCAGGCTGAGCAGAGCAGACAAGAAATGCCACTCCGACACCTGAGCCTGGCAGCGCAGCAACTGGGTCACCACATCTACCTCCATCTGGAATCCCTCCTCCACACGGCCCAGGATGGGGTGGTGGAATCTGAAGGAGCGAGGAAGAGAACTCTGGTAATTAAACAGGCAAACAAATGCAAAGACAGTAGCTGGCCTAATTTGCGGTGACCTGAAAGCAGCTGTCTCTCTGCCGTGCTGAGAATACATTTACATTTGGATCCGTTTCCCCAGGTCTGCTGGCATCACATTCACCCCTCAGTGCACTGTCAAATTAGTGATCTGTGGCATGTCACAGTGCGACCTGCTGCAGCACAGTCAACAGCTGCTACAGCTGCAGGACATGGTTTCACTGACATGTCTCTGGGGAAAAGATTGCAAACCTGAATTTGCTGGATAAAGCATTAAGTTTTCCTCCAACCCCATTATGTCACTTTCTCCTTTGCTTTTTGTGCATTCATTTATTTTTCACACAAATTAGTGTTTATAGCTTGAAACAAGAAAGGATGCGTTAGGTTGTTCCACTAGACCAATGGAAAATTGTAGAGAATACTTCATTACTTGAACTCAAAATGTCCTGAAAATGTCATTTTGTAACTTTAAGGACTCAAAATTTACTCAAAAATGAAATTTAGTGTACTGGACAATACATGATATTTTATAAACTGATCATATGTTTTGAATGTGAAAGCTTAAAAACAGATCTTAAATAAGTGTAATGAAATAAAAGTACAATATTTGTATTACAAGTATCCCAGGAATGCACTTAAGTAAATGCACTAAGCTCTCTTCTATGCCACGATTACATATCTTACAAAAAGTAAAAGAGATACACACTTGGAGCTGTATTTATGCAGGATGGCCTCCAGTGTGGTGACTAGTTCATCTGAATTGATATTCTTCTGGCTGCCCAGTGAGTGCATTTTCTCATACAGGTCGGCCATCTCCATGCGGGCCTGGGTGAAGTGGCATAGCTGCTCCGACAGGTGCGACAGCAGATCCTCCAGGTAGGAGGCGGAGCCTGGCTGGCCGTGACGTCCCATCGTCACAACTTTCCTGAGCTCATTGTACAGGGACGTGTAGATGGTGCGGATGGAGTCCTTGCGGCTGAAGAAGGACTGGCCGCCTGCAAGGACAGGAAAAGGAAATATGCTGCTTAGAAAGAGAACTCATTCAGTCCTACGACTCCATCTGGTGTCTGAAATATGAATCTGTCAGACTTCCATATCTCTTTCAGATTAAGGTAGTAGGACTTTTATTAGGGTTAACCTTGCACAGTCAATATTATATGGTGGACTGTAAAAAATAAACAAGTGAGTCTGTCTTCTAAGAATCAGCCTTTTTAATCGGGGGTTTGACTCATCATTTCAGTTCTGGGTTATAAACTACTTTAAATGAGCTTTTTGAGAATAAAGCTGACAGAAGGATATCTTAGGTTCAATCAATTACAAATACATTATCTGTTTTATGTGTGACATTACCTGCATTATCAGCAGTTAACCGATAAAACATTTTTTTCGGTGGTAGTTGACACACTAAAATTGAGGTTTTTTTCATTTTCAAATGTATGTGGATGTTTAAATCTCCATTTCCCTGATTACTTAAATAAACATAAATATAATATAGCATACAATGAAAACCCTCAAGTACAAAAACTCCTGTTTAATATGATTCTACTTCTGATTTGCTAGCTATGGCAAAAGTTTAGGGGAAACCTAAACGTTAAAGTGCTGTCTTACAAATTATCCGATGCTTTTTAACGTCACTTACTGTTGTCAAAAGGTGATAAACATTCTAGATAAAGCCTTAAGATCCGTGAAGCCTTTATTGTATTGTAAAAAGGATGTTTATCTAGACCACATAGACGAGTGGGGTCCAAAAGCCACAACATTTGAATTTGATTAATTCTGAGCAGCTTAAGACTGTTTAATACACAATATCATGTTTGTAAAACCTTTAATTGTTTTGTGAAAAGGCCTAGAAGAGTTCACAGTTGTTGTTTAAGCCTGTGAGCACAGTTTCACTATACATTTTAATCATGCCCAGATCGACAAGTGTAAATGTGGGTGTTTTATGGTGGACTTGGTCCATTAATGGCGTCTGGGCGGAGGAAACGCAGTGTAAATTAGAAAGTCTAAAAACTAAGATTCGATTATTGTAACTTAATATAAGTGTTCATAACAAAGACGCGTACCCATTTTCTGTCCGAGGAATGTCATGTTGTGATACGCCTTCTCAGCTGCGGCCAGGTGTGCCAGGGCGACCAGCAGAGCAGCCCAGATGGCCCCGGCGCTCTTACTGTTGTCCTTCTCCTTCTCCACGTAGTCTTTGGCCCTGTCGAAAGAAAACATGCCGAGCTGTGTGAAGAAGCTCTCCAGGATGGCCCGCTCCCGGGGGACGGGCCGCAGCTCCTCCACCTCGGTCATGATAGCTGGTCAGTCTGAGGCTGAACTGTGCGTCGACCAAGCTAACGGCTAACTGTGCTAACACATTAACAGTCAACGTTCACGTAAGAAAACACCCCAGTTCCAACAAAAATGCACAATTTATCGACTTTAAAGTATAATGACATTATTTATAAATATGGTCCTTTTTACCAGCAATGTCGGCAAACGCTTTTAATATTGGCTGAATTTACAAAACTATTAAAATAGTGTCTGTAGCTAGCTAACTGGCTAACCACACGACGCCATATTGGCAACTTAGGGATGTAAACACTACGGGATGTCAGGAGTGCCAAAGTTAGTACGTTTTTGTAAAGCGTTTGGAGACAAATGTATCAATGAAACAGGATGATGCGAATGCATGTGTTGTTTTGTTAACTGCTGACAATCTGCAAGAGACTCAGATTTTTAAATGTGTACTGTATTTTACATGTGTAAATATTTACATACTTATTATATAATATAATATATTTTAACCATTAAGTTTATATTAATTAAATATTAATTTATATTAATTTATATATTAAGTATATATTATAATATATTTTAAC